>JAARMF010000046.1:65766-78962 GCA_022844705.1 Toxascaris leonina
CCCCAACCTAGAAATAACTGCAATCAAAAAATGCTATTGAACTCTGAACGTACACCTTGTTGCCCTCCATGGTCGATGCTAACTGGTCGGTGGAGACAACGATTTTCAGAGACTATCAAGCGAAATGTTCCTCAAGGTTCGAGTATACCGACTTGTGCAAGTCTTCCGAGGTGGCATCAAGCGACCGCGCAATTGCCTTATCACCGTCGAAGAGATCGTTCATCATCGAAGACAGCATCAACGTCAACACGCTTGAAATGTCTGAATACAGTTGAGGTGCATGCGGGTGCAGTCGAGTGGGTGTGTACGCATGCGGTGTTTTGTGTGCCAAGCAGAAGTGTGTCTCATTGTGATTTTTCCCTTCTGTTGTTGTAGTATGAGGCCATTCCTTGCACCGCTAAAATAGGGGGAGAGGTGTGGAGGGAGGAGGGGGAAAGGAAGGGGTGCGGAGGGGACTGAGTCGTTTGCGTCGAAGCAGATTTGCGAATGCCGAGTAGCCTTTATAATCTGCTATTTGCGCAGTGGTTGTTTCATCGAAGTGGGCACTTTTTTACACCACAACAATCAACAGGATTTCAACAGTGATGTCTTTGAAGTAATCTAAAGATAGTGGGGATCTAGTAGCAGTGGTTATTTATTTTATCAAGATTGGCGTGAAGGATGTTCAGTGATGGCTACTAAATGATCCAAGTTTCTTTTCGAGCATTCCTGAATGGTTAACATATGGCAACTCTTCTTTTGTTAACGAGTTAGCGGAAGTGTTAATCAATCCTCAACGTGGATATACAGACGTCATTATTTGAGCCAAAAAACACGCTGTGCAACCAGGAATTAGCATTCGAGTCGCTTCTCATATAAAAACATCTGAGTGAGCTTGAAATCCCCAAAAATGTTTTCTTCTGCATTTGTTTGCCGTTAGCACTCGTTAACCAAACAGCATCCACTTGTGGGAATAACACATGAAGCTGCACTCATCACTGTGAAGCGCAAAAATAACGGCATATATTGACTCAGGTGAATGTTCAGAGAATTCTTCAGAGCTGCTAGTATTAGCGATATATTTGATCAAAGAAGTGTGATGTGGTCAATGAATTTTGAGAAAAAATGTTGAAACTAGTTGTTGACAATTTTTGCGAGTTTATCGAAATCCTTAGAGCAAAGAGGAGTCTGAAATTATAACTCATTCATGGTGAGTATTTGTGTGAATTTCCTTAACAATGCAGTGTGCATTAGTAAGATCAAAATAACAAAGGAGAAAAAGAAATGTCGTTCATCGTATGGAATTGAAGAGAGTAAATGTAATTTTGCAGTCTAACGTATGAAAGCGTATAATGGTTGAAGATTTGTGAATCGCTTCAATGCAATTTCCTTGCAAACAACTCATTAACTCCACACCTTGAGCAGTGCGATGCAAACAGTACATCTCACGGTTGATTTCTTCGTTGAGAAATGCAAGAGCTGACCAATGCATATGCAAAGTTGCACCAAGACAGCATCATAGCTAGGCGAAAAAGTATCTAAACTCGTTCTAACACATTTTAGTTGTGACGCATTCCAATCCAAAATACTCTTTTGTCTTGATGCAAAACAGGGTTTTTTTCAGAAACTGATAGGAAGTTCAAATACACGAAATTTTGTAGGCATGACATTTCTTAGTTCTTGGAACTCATTGAAGGTCAGCATTATCATCGTGTAACACTTGACGCGACATTTTAACACTTGACACCTAAAAAAGCTTCATTATGACAACATTTTAGATCATTGGCACCAGAATAAGATTGCCTATTGCGGAGCAACTTATCTTGCATCTAAATCTAGGCTAACCAAATTTACCGCAACATCGTATGGAAAACCGATGCTGGAACCCTCACAATGCTGGTGGCATATCTCAATATCTGTGGAACCAAAACAGTTCTGTCGAAGATTAAACAACTTCCTATATGGAGGACTGCAGCCTTATCAATCTCAGTAACATGTCTGTTGATAAGCCAAAGTTGTAACTTAACGGAGTGGGACTCATTTAATTTACAATCCGTGAGCAACTGAGTTCGGCTCATAGCAGCTTTGATCACCTAAAAAAACGACACAACTATCTTTGTCAAGTCAAGAAATGGGCCACTGTGTGCAATCTAAGGGCATAAACTTTAATATTCAACATCGCCATGACTGAGACCCGGACATTTATTGTCAATAACTCCTTGGTGCTAAGCAATTATATTTATGCGATAATATGGTCTTATTATTGCTCCTGAACTCATCAGTTGGTGAACCAAAGATTGTTTGCTACGATTTGCCTTCCGCTGGCGCTTTCTCGGCTGCTGATTGTTTACTGAGATAAGTGAATATAGGAAAGCATGAAGCATCCGCGTTCTTAATGAACTTCTATACTATTGGAGAGAACAATTTAAAATTGCTTTTATACCATAACGAAGCGTTCTAAATTTTACCAAACCATAACGAGGTTCACTGGCTGCTGAGATCAGAGAACATGCAGCTGCACTTTACATTCCCATTCATGAACATTCGCGACCAGTGTTGCATTTTTTTGGTATGATAGCTAGGAACAGGTTTTGAAAGCTCTTCACAATCTTTTTTTCCAGTGAATGGGCTGGGTTTTACCGCCTTTTCCAAAAGTAGATGCCTAATGACCATGTAATCCCACTTGTACGAAGGGCACCTGTTACTCAACGTAAACGCATGATAAGCATTTCCACAGCCTAGAACCAGACAGCTGTTAGCCCTTGACCAATGCCATCTTCAATGACATCTTCGATGAGCTATGCAGTTTATATCCTTGTAAACGAAGCATTTCCATCACGTATTCTCCAGAATATTTAAAATTGTTGTAAGCATCTGCTCGCACCCTCTTACTATGATAGAAAATTTTAACGCATTATTTTTCTCACTTTCGTAAGTCAAAAAGGCAATTCTTTTATTGAAGTGCTAATAATGCTTCTATTTTGCCAGAACTTTAAGGCGCACTTTAAAAAAAGGGCATCGCAGCTCCATTTTTCCACTGAATTTTTGATATTGTCGGAGGGCCACAATATGAAATGCGCAACTCTGAAGCGATGCAAACGAATCGAAGGAACATCTTATAGCAAATTTCTCCTTTAGAAACGTTGTAAAAGTACTATCTCGTGCTGTGCCGCAATGCTGATTGTAGCATTTGAGGGGTATGTCGTAGCCATTAACCTCACACATCCTCTTAGAACCTCCTTTTCAAAGTCTTTAGCAGAAACATAATCGCCACAAAATCGGGTTTGGGGCAGAGAAAGAAGTTTGTGCCAAATACCGGAACAATAATGCATCACGTCATAGGCATATCCTGAAGTGCCCCTTCCGTACCGCATATATAGTTCGAAGATTACGGGAGGAATAGGTAGTTCAATAGATTCGCTGGGCTAGATTAGGTTCTCAGATTCCTGCTCCACCAGCGTGCTCACGATTATTGAGGCGCTGTGCTCTTGAGAGGAGGGAGGCGGCCTCTTCTCCTTACGAATCATTCGCCTTCATTTTCCTTAGCACTTTCCATTGCTCACCTCTAACCCTCCTGGTACATGAAACAGGAGAGGAATTCGGAGGTCTCTGTTAGCCTCCTTCGAAGGAAATAGTACTACAATACCTTCTACGCGATCTGTGGAAGCTTCCACATGAATCTGATTGTTGTCCGTGCTCAGACCTGTGGATAAGAATATTTTTTCCTGAGATGCATGAAGCAAAATGAAGTGCTCGGTATGTCTTGTAGATGCATTTATCGGTAAGCGGATAGGGAATTCTTATCTCGCACATGCTTTCATAGTTGTTCTCTTGCAGCCCATTCCGGTGCACTGACAAAATGTGGAAAATGAGCGATGCAATGTCATTCTTATAGTACTCCTAACAAATCCTACAGAGTTTGCGAGATAGTTGCAAGAGTTCGCAGCTTTTAGCTCCCATCAGAGGTTTGATACTGAGTTCAGTCCAGTGATTTAAACGGTACTACATTGTTAAGAGGTAATAAATGGAAAGCGCATCACGCAAACACTGACTGACTAACTGTTTCTTTTACATCGTCGCCAGGCAGAATTTTTAGATTCAACAATATGGTGGACTCGACAATGCGCACAGAAAAGTCACCGTTATTTTCGTCGAACGCTCATTACAAATCAATGGCAATTCGCCGCTTGTCGACACGGAGGGACAACATTGTATCGTTATTCGCGCCTAATTGCTTTCACTTATTCGCTTTTGATGCATAGTAAGGACGACGCTGTAGTACAGGCGAACAGGAGCAATATTTTGTGATGAAGTGAAAGATTTTTTTGGGTACAAATGCTCTGAACAGTTTTTTTCAATGACAGAAGTGAGGGTCGAACAACAGGCGTCGGTACTATCGATCTTTGAACGAACACTGATGAAGTCTGCCATCATATAACACTCCATAAAATTGTGCCCTTGAAGTGTTCTCCGTTGCAATAATGTTATGAAATGAATTTTGTGAAAAATATAAAGACTCATAATGAGATCATTCTCCTTCCATATTGATGTATCATTCGGCCAATTCTCGGTGCATAATTTTCAGATAAGTCGACCACAGTCTGATCCGTTGTTGATGAGAACGAAGAGAAGCAGCATACGCTTTGATGAGAGGTCGAACAAAGTTGTTGTCGATATCATAAACGATAGTGACAACCATATCGATAGTGCAAGTAGGGGCATTATTCGAAAGCAGGTTTCTTATAAAAAGAGGAACGATGACGAAAGGAATGTCGTAATCCATCTCGATGATCTCAGTCCGAGACCGATTCTGCTTTCTTCACCGGAATCATTGAAGCACCGCACAAGGTTGCTTGACAGGTATTTTCTGGCATCTCATGCAATTCATCTCACACCCATATTTAAATATATTAATGCCTGTAAATGAGTTAAAACCTATAGAGTTTTGAAGGTGTCGAGACGGGTACATGGTTTCACCACGTTGGCTGATTGCTATAGCGCACAAATTATTCTTACGCTCACAAGGCATATATTCACATACCATCGACCAACAACTCGAGCATTGAATGAAATTGGAGAAGTGCAAATAGGAGATAACTGTTGAAGCTTCAAGTGAATTGGTGAATAATTTCTTGATCAGCATTGGCGATATATGAAAACTTTCGAACGTTTTCAGAGAAATTGCAGTTTGTGCGAAAAATTCACGAATTAGAACTGTTAAAGGAGCACTTGCATATTATGAGCACACAATCGCACCCCTATATTTAAGTGACTTCAAATCATAGGCATAATCAATGCAAAGTCCCTCAGTGAAAGAAAATGCAAATATGGCATTGTTTTTTCCCCTGTGCATGGTTCCCAAATGCTCGAAGCGAGCATTAATTCATTTATCGAGACAAGGTATTTCCAACTCTCAAAGAGTTTTGCCTCACAAAATTTTCGACACTTGTTAATGAGTGGGAAATTTTCATCAGTCGCTTTTATACAGAACTTTTCCAAATAAATGCTCAGAACCAGGTCATTCGTAATAACTAAGTTGTTTGATATAAGAAAGCATGTAATGATTATCAAATTTGTGACAGTGATTATATTCCGTGTTGCTAATCACTTCATTCAACTGGAATCTCGTTGAGCTGCTTAATACACAGAGATAAGTTGACTTCATGCGTCTGCACAAACTGCTGAAATTAAATATCGGCAACATTCCATCGTTCAACGAAATGAAGTTGAAAAGAAGCATTCACTGAATTGTGCAATGTTCAGTGCAACTATGATTATATTCGATCACGAGGAGTAATTTTCAGATGATTGAGAATACTTAATGCTAAACGCAATAATCTCCTATGACTTTCGTGAATATATATTTTGCAAATGACGTCAAGTGCCTCTTACATTAATTTTTTTAAATGCATGATGACTGCAGTGATATAAAAAATTGCTACTGCTTCTAGATTGATTTCTTCTCTCGCTGTCGGTGAAGACGAAGATAGAAACGATGATTCTAGTTCTGACGAAGACGTCTTTTCCTCGTCCAGCAGCGAGTCGCTCGTTCACACAAAGCCTCCAACACAGTCTTGCTCAATGGAGTTCACTTCGTCTTGTGCGCCATTACATCACAGGTACAAGGGCTCCGATGAAGGAACACATTTCAACCTCCGATCAAAATAAAAAAAAAGAAATAATGATATACAATCACCGATTATCTCAAGAAGTTCCCCATGTATGACAGAATCTCTACATACTTCTTAGCTTGAGCAATGAATGCGATAAAGTAATCTTAATTGGGAACAAATAGGGTGTTCGAAAAAGCAAATGCCTACAAGATGGGAATAGTTTCCAGGATGGATTATTTTAGCCTGAAAATAAACCTACTGCTTGGTGAGCTGTATTTCCTCTATTATGCTACTATTTAGATATTTTGAAGCGTAAATCAACTCACTGATTTTCATATCTGAACGATAAACACAGTTCATGTTAGGAACGAAGTATAAAGTATGGCGTAAGAAACCAAAATAGCTCATTAATCTTCTTGCAGTCTGATGCGGCTTTCGTCAACTACAGATACACTACCAGCAACTTTAACAAATGTTTCGCGAAGAGCATTCCAAGTGGCTGACATTGCCTCGAGGCACACCTCTGAGGAGGACAGTAGGCCTCTCTTGCAGTCAGGTCCCACCGACGACGACAACAATGTTTTGTTCCCTCAGCACAGCAGGTATGCTCTGAAGCTGCATTAGTGAACTCCCATTTTGATCCGTGGCTCAGAAATAGAGACCTACTCCTAACTGGCGGCAAACACCTCTAATGCGCGAGAGTGATTCTAGCAAAAGTATTCATTAACACTCAGCATGCTTATAAAGGCTGCTAAAAGAAAGTGATTTAAGCGTTCACTCATTCGAGCCAAAATCAATGGCAATATTCGAAGATCAATGCCGATTCACTCTGCTCAGTCAAAAATCGAAGAAACTGAATTGATAGACATCACCGGAAAAAGTGAGTCCGCGCCAACAATAAGAAATATCGGCTTTTGCTGGAATGTTGCAACGAACTAATTCTCAGGTTCGCAATAAGTATTTCTGCCCCTATTATGAAGCAGTTCGCAGCCTTTTCATGAAAACCTTGGGACTCTCAAAATTTTCTATACTCTATCGCATTCTATGTTCACTGATGAGTCAGTGTGCATATTTCGCCTCTGAATGTTCCCATAAAACCTCAGGAAGTATTCTCGAGAAACACTGTTGAGAAAACATTTGAATGGGACAATACAATTTTCGACTAAAAATATCTGATTCATTGCACTCTATTAATACTGCCACAAAATTTGCATTTTAAGCGGCACTCCGCTAAGAAAAGGTTCCTAAGTTAGAAGCAATATGACACAAAAGCCGCACACTGCAGCAGTTAATGATGCTCAAAGATAGGAGGACAATGCTGCAAAAGACGCATTTAACGAAAAAGCGACGAAACGAGCTGCCCGTCAAGTATCTCGTCCACTCAATCCCGAAAAGGTTCCACACCACGCAAAGAAAGCATCAACGATATCATTTCCTGCCAAATACGACAGTCGTGTGTAAGAGCATTTCTCAGCTCATTACATACAATAAAGTACCCCCTTTTGCCATCGATTGGAAAACTGCACATGCTTGCGATTGATCGATTGAAATGAAAAGTGCCAGCGAAAATTCGAGTCCTTAATTTTCTTGTTGTATGCACAATCAAATTTTCTTCGACGTAAGGGAAGGGATGAGCTGGAAGATGTCGATGAGTGCAAAATTTTAGAACTGGTCCGGAGCAGGGCAACGTTCGCAACCATAAGTTACCGAAATTACCTCACGTTTCAAGTTTTCCCATTGAAAATGCGAGCGAAGAGTTATTGCGAATCGAAAAGCGCAAGACAGCCTCATGACAACAGGGCCCCAAAAAGTCAAAAGGAGTCTCGGATTCCTGACTGTGAAAGTCTTTGATTCACGACCGCTCTGGACCGCGGCCACATTATAACTCAGATCATAAATATCACAGTTTATGAATGCAATCTCCGTGCCAAGCGAGTGCATTCGGAGTTCTCCTAAACAGCCAATCGTTCTCTTAATCCTTGATAGCTAAATGAGCCAGAACTCGCTCTTGGTAGATTGCACAGTGGAAATTTGCATCTGTGATGCTTGGTATAAATTATTCTCTCAGATAATGGTAGTTGCAAGCCTCTCAAAATGAAGCCCATGATATCGCAGAAGTGAGCAAAATTCGACATCCAAGGATGTCAATGTAAGTTTGTATCCTACACACTGCGTAACTTGAACTCATAGCAAAAACGTGTATAGCAACAGATCGTCTCTTGCGATTTTTCAATAATAGCGCCAATTAAAAGACTCAACGTCAGTTGAGTATGATTAATTCTGCAAATCCTCATCCCTCCCCTTCCCCTCTCTCTTCAATGGATAAAGTAAAACAAAAGCAATCATCATATTTGGATGCACACCTCTTCCAACTTTTACTGGTTATTTCATTCCATTATTCCTTCCCCCATTTGTGCAAAAAAGAGCCTCATTAAATGAGAGAAGTTTTCTAGCGCATCTGAAATTGGTCCGTTAAAACTGCTTAAGACAGACTCATATGGATAGAACAAAAATGGCGAGGTTCGATTTAATTTAAAAAAGCGTCATGAAAATCGGTTAGAATTAACAATGTGATCATAGGTCATGCCGCAGTTATTCAATATCGCTTTGTTATTGAATCGTCCGAAATTTGTTGAGTTTTGCCATTTCCTTCTTCAAGAATGAAGTCAATAATTGCATTTAGAGATGAGAAATCGAATGGAAGTATTGAAAAAAATCGCTCCGAACGATAACGAGAAGAATTGTGGAGCATCAAAACAAAACAGCTGATTGATGCTTTTCATTACGCCTACCCCACGCATACTCTTATTTATTTCTTGCATATTGTAAACATGGTTTTTTAATCAATGCACTTAAATAGATCACCCAATAGAATAAATATTTTCTGCGGATTGTAACTGTTGAAAGATTATTGTCCTTAGAGCAGCTGATGTTGTCTGAGAAAATCATCTTTATATCTGCGAGAATGAGGCACGGAAAGATCGAAATTTTAGCAAGATTGAATGAAATCAACTTTCTTTTTTCTTTTTTTTTTCTGTACTTTAAACACATGAAATAATCTCATATAGTTTTTCTTGAGAGGAAATTCTTTTAACACTATGGGAGGCACCGATCTCCATTCTCCATTCTCAGTGACCATTCTCATGCCTTCTAAATGCTAATGCTGCTAATGCGCAGAGCAGATCAAAATGTAACTACATCCATCATTTATTGTTGCGGCACCGAACTGAAAAAAAATTTGCTTCACATTTCTTGTGTTTCAACAAGTCAGGGAAGGCGAAAAGTTTTCATTGAGAATTTCTTGAAAACTTTCTAAATTGTAAAGCGCAATTGATTTTTCTGCATTTCATTTGTCTATTTGTTACATGTTACTGTACCAGGCGCTATAAGGAATTTTCCTTTCGCGTATAGGTAAAATAAACAACGTTAGCAAGTTTGATTGCAATACGCTCATAAACACATCTTTGAGCGGCTCTTCTGATGTTTTGCGCATAAAAAACGAAGCCAATATAAAATCAGGACGATTATCGAGAATAAAGCAGATTAACTGAACTCAGCTTTTAATTAATCGTGGAGAATGGTATAAACTGCTCAACCTGAACAAACAGGAACAGCGGCATAAATATAATTTACTGCATCGCGAACGAAGAACGTACAAATATGGAGTAGAAAATTGTATTGATATGAAGAAACAAGATTATTTAGTGATTCAACGCTTTTATTAAACTGCATCAATGTATTATCTGCAAAGTAAGCTAACTGAGCTAGTTTTTAGCAGTTTGAAGGAATTCAAAGCATCGAATTCAATGATGAAATAGTGGGCACTCACAGTTTTGTTGCTTCAAACGATGAAAACAATCATTCCTAAGTGAAGCACAAATATTTGCAGATAGTTTGTTAGGTTTCCGCTAGTCGCTCAAATGATGTTTCTTATTGAGCCGCGCTCTCAAGTGTACAATTGTAGAGTCTGTTCGAGTCGCAAATATGTAAACAGAAACTGCATTGAAGAAATGGCTCAATGATCTAGCAACACATTCTGTTCACAGCTTAACTGCACTGTTCTTAGTTCTCACATCTATCATTTTTTATGTGAATTATTTCTTGAAGCTTATCAGCTTCAGCCTCAATTTCTCGCGCTTGCTGCTTGCGTCTTCATTGCCGTATGTGAGTGCCCACTCGGTAAACTCAACTCCACGTTCGGCGAGCAAAAACGTGGGTAGCTGCAACGTTGATTCGACAGACCTAGATCGGCCATGCAGATTAGTCGTTTCAGGGCGATATTATTTTTGTGTGCGCATTTAGGCGCCAGTAATAAATGACTGCATTCAAACTGTGCACAATGTGAATTTGGACCATGTCAAACGATATGAAACAATCTTTTCACCAGTGCTTGTGAGGGGATTGTGGAATATCACATTTTGAACAAACCGCCTCCCATAGTGTGGAGAAATAGTCACATTTTTAACACCAGTAGCTTTTTGTTACAAGGTGTCGCTAGATGCAGCTCAATTACACCATTGCAATGATAGACCAGTGTAGGGAATTTTCGTGGCGCAAATGGCGATGTGAAGGAAAGAGCTTGGACGATAAATTGCGACGTCGAAAATCATCGTCCTGCTGCCTAACAGCTTGCTGCGACCTACGTAAGAAAAGCCCATGCTGGTGTTTCCTACCTCAGGCAATTTGCTTTCAACGGGCTTGTTTTCACTGCACTTAACTTCACTGTGCGTTCCAGTTCGGAAAATATGGGCTTTCAATCAGAGATGCTTTATATTCAGTGTTTGCCTTCTTAAGAACAGCCTAGCTATGTTTCTAGAATTGTGAACTCCAGCAATGAAGGAACTTGGTGAAAGCTTGAGACTATGAAGGTGCACGATCCCACAGCGAAAGAAAGCGCATATCCATACGACATCGTAGTTCAGGCTACAGCAGCAGACGAAGAAACAGATTTGGTGTTAGTGCAGCGAATCTGCTCCATCACCATTCCAATTCCCTACCTGGCCTCAATTATAGATTCTTCCCTGTGAAAGGTTTAATATTTCCACACCAAGTTTTGCTCGCTCCCATTGACTTGCAGCACGCATTTGTATTCGTTTTTTTTCAATTTTCCAGTCGAAGCATCGCTGTATTTTGGGCTGCTGAGAAGTTTTTTCCCTGTAGCATCAGCATCCTACGGCAGATTCATGCGTCTATAACCACTATTCCAACAGCACAAACAAATATCATGCAAATCATTGGACACGCAGTCTCGATGCAATGCAAACCAAGAATAAGCTATAGCAGCCTTCTGTTTTTAGTTTGCCAACTTCAGGACAAGTTTTGCACCTTGCCACAATAGATTATGAAGAATAAACTTGAAGACTTGGTAGCCGTACTTACTGTTTGCGAAGCTTTCTATTCTTGAAACTGCTTCATTAAAATTTGACGGTACCGCTCCCGCTAATAAATAACTGGTGAGATAAGGTGGCGGAGAGATGGAGGAGGGGGAAGAGCTCTGGCAAGAATGACGACGGACGTCATGGATTGAACATTGCGT
Source organism: Toxascaris leonina (assembly GCA_022844705.1). NCBI lineage: Eukaryota > Metazoa > Nematoda > Chromadorea > Rhabditida > Ascarididae > Toxascaris > Toxascaris leonina. The sequence goes on from JAARMF010000046.1 coordinate 77,395, forward strand.
TCGACCCATCATCAGCTCAACAAATTTTGCATTCGACTTATTTATGAAAAGTTGGTGGAAGTTTGGAGACAATCTATTTTGATTACAATCACCGAATAAGGTTTTCAGATGTTGTTTTTATTGGTGAATTGGAAAATGTGATTCATCCGACAGCGCTTACATAGTTGACGGTGAGCAAGCACAATTGCAAAAATTGTTACAATAATTTTCGTAAATTCGAATGATTTACAAAAAGATGTAATACACGAGAGTGATTGACATGTGATGATTGCTTCTCTATAAACAGGAACGAAATGAAATATCACTGAAGAATTTATCGCGACTTTAATTTCTGTTTCCTCTCACATTTTATTCTCAACGCTCCACGAGTTCTCATTATCTATTTTCAGATATTTTCGCTCAGTTTTCAATCATTCAATAGTCCACCATAATTTTCTGTTATTTATACATGTATAATATTTGCGTTAATGCTATTATAAGAAACTTCTGTATGTTAAGGATTATTTTAACTCTTTGTTTTCGGTTTATTCGGTAGCAGCCCCGTTCACACATTCTTTCTGTCTTCCTTGTCGTTCCCTTTATTTCGTTCTTCTCCTCACTGATTTATTTATTCACCCAGTTTTCTGAAATTGTACGAAAATTGCGGCTATATCTATAAGAAAGCCGACAACTAAATGTTTGGAGGCATTATTGTACGACAGACTCGCAAACAAACGCGCTTCATCCACCAGTCATCATAGACAACACCTAGATTGCCACACTTGAATGCTCACTGCACACAAGCAATCAGTCTATCCATCGCCGCTTCTTTCTCTCTCGATGTCTCTCATCCATATCGTGGTGACGTTACCCTCTTTTAAGAATGCCCCTTAGCTATCGAAATTTCAAAGTAACTGCCGTTAAATGAAGTTAAAAACACTTAGAGTGTTGTTCAGCAAACAACGAGTGGTAGCCGTTAAGGAAAATCCATGATTCACGAATTAATTGAGCCTAGCCGACTATTGACAAAAATGAAACACCCAATATTGCACCGCATTTGCGCTGAACACTTCCTATGAAATCCTCCATGACTGGCAATGAGTGGAAATTGTTCTTACAAAAAGTATTACATCCGACATCGTTTTCTAAGCACTATCGCATATGACAAGTGCTCTTTTCCTTTTCGTTTTTTTTTTTTTTTTGCAACGGATCTTTATCTGTGAAATTCAGTAATCCTCAATTCATCAAGGCTAACGATGATGTGATGATACCAGTATATGTAAGAAATATTTGGGTGAAAAAACTTGAACAAATAGGCTCATATTCGACGTTGGACGTAATTATTCGTCGAATACTGAAAAAAACAATCATTTGAAAAGCTCGCCTTTACAGCTTGGTTTGATTTGTTTTTGTGGGTAAGGTTAGCAATTTCACGCTGCCGAAACTCGTTATATGTGAGCAGCTATCTCACAGCAAAAAAAACATTATTTATCAACCACTAGCAGAACTGCAAAGACAGCTGCAGTTTCTTCGAACCCCGTATCGATGCAGCTGACAGCCACACGCGGCTGCTGTGACCAGGTATATAT
>JAARMF010000046.1:86390-143839 GCA_022844705.1 Toxascaris leonina
GTTAGTAGGTGGACGATTTCACTCTGCTCTACTGATATTCGATTGCTGCAAATGTATATTAATTTTTGCTAATTGCTGCAATTATCTATAAAACATCGTTGTTAGGTAATTCTGAAGTAAAAAGTGTTGTGCTGCTGATGATGATATTCAATGTAATGCTCGTTTAATCCTTATCAGCGGTATTGATGGTTTGTTTTTCTTGTCGATCTCGTTCTCTTCATTAGTAAAAAAAAAAAAAACCACACAATCAGAGAAAATTTTGATCCTTTTTTCATATGCTCTCAAACAAGGTGGTCTTGGAGAAAATTTGACGTTTTATACTCAGATGTTGGCGTGCAGTTATGTAATTGCAGTTAATCCTTGTGACGTTGAGTGCTGAGAGCTGGTGGTTCTGTGAACTTGGTGTTTGCCGGTTTGCGTTTGCCACGAGAGAGCTGGTTTTTTCAATGGCTGTCTGGGCGAGACACTGAAGCTTCAGCATAAAAAGCTGAATTTAGTTCGGTCCCTGACTCCGTATTTATCACTCAAGAGCCTTCTGGTAAAAATATGCTTTTAGTTGAGGCGCTTGTTTTAAAAAAAAGAGGCGTCTAAATCTCAGAAACTGTTGCAGCATAAACGATCGTTTTGTTTATTCGCCTCTCCCGTGACACGTCAATTACCTAAGCACTTAAGGCCGCTCAAACATGCCTCTTGTTGCTGCGTGCACTTATGTTTACAACTTACCAACAAGTTTCTAGGGGGCTTCGCAAATCTGAAACCTCAATGGCGCTCACGTTGCCTTTGCAAGTGCTTGACAGTGTCCGCCGTTGCTACTGCTCTATTCAAGCTGGACCCTCAAAAACTCCCAACGATGCACTCTTCGACGCCATTATCGCTCAGGTCTTATTAGCAAGCTATGCTGATGTGAATGATGCTTCACTACGATGAATGTCAGTATTTATCGTTTCCGTTTACTTCTGCGCAGGTGGCTTATGCCAGCTATCTGAAGCCTATCTGAAGGATGGGGCTGGCATATGAGCAATAAGGTGATTACATCTGCTTCAGTAAAGGAGAATTGATTTAAAACTTGCGTTGAAACTGCGTTGGCATGGTGGAATGAACCAAGGGAAGATTGCAAGGCTAATAAAAAGATGAAACCTTCGTTGCTGACGTTTTTGGCTAGCAGAGAAGAAAGTGAAGATGGATTATTATGCAAGTGCGTTTCAGGCTTCGCTTTTCGATGTTATAAGGTGGCAACGCGTTTCAACTGGATTTCGAAAAGCAGCCCATAAGAGATTGGATGTTTACACAAGGATTGATGTCAGAGTATATAGTAGCCTTCAGAAGCTGCAAAAGGATAAAGCTAACAGCGGTTAGTGTGTAACTATCATCCTTTTTTGCTTGGTTGTTTCGGCTATAAGACAGTTCCACGCTGGGTTTTGCCTCGTGCCATCCTGCTTTACATGGCTGTGCTTAACGTCAGGAGCTCGAGTCAGTCAGATCAGTCACCTACCAGGTATCTAAAAGCTACAGACAGTTCGTAGTTAGACCGAAAGGACTGCAGATGGAAGTAGCTTTGATGTACTGATCATTTTACAGTTCATTGCCATGAAATGGTCAATTGGACGTGCAATTTCAGGATGTTATGATTGGCATCCAACGATGACACTAATGATGGTCGAGCTTGGTCCAAATCACCTCGGTATTGCCATTGATTCCGAATTGAATATGAAGGCTGTCAAAGCGTTGCTGCATTTATTAATTACGTTCCGAAGAAAAATCCAGCAGCTTTACATCGATAGCCCGGTTATTGAACTTCTTGTCGCTGAGGTTTGCACTGCCTTGCCCGTATCCTTAGTCCGTCGTATGTCATTAAAATGCATTCATATTCCAGCTTCATATGTCGAAAAATTATGCTGTTCTGCACTTTAAAATTCTGTCGCTTTGCAAATTTGAATTCCCTTTTGAAATGACGATGTTAATTATTTGCGAATGATGAGACGCTTGAAAAGCGGAAAAAATGTACTGATTCTTTTGTAGCGTCAAATTTACAGTTGGTGAAGTGAGCGAGAAAGTTTAGGCGTAGAACTTTTTTGTAGCAATTTCTGTTGCATTTGGTGTGTTCAAAGCTGTAATGTGTTGACTGTAGTCATAAAGATCGGCTCTTGTCTATTCTGTTGGAAATCGAAGTTTTGTTGCTATTGCTCTTTTGGAACAGTGCGTTAAGTTTACCTCATATGAGGAATCCTTACTACGTACGTTAACAGCAATATGCGTTTGTATTGTTCATATTCATATAACATGTTTCAGGTGAACAAACAACAAGTGAACTTCCTATTGGCTTCTTTGTGCGGTTCAAGGAAGTTCAGTCGTGACGAAAGTTTTTACAAAGAAAGACTTATAATCGCTCCTCTGATTGAGCAACACCTGCCCAATGGACCATTCTTCCCGCATCTCAAGCAGCTGACCATTACCTCACAGGTGACAAAAATGATTTCAATCCGTAAACTGCTACTGCTACGGCCAGACAGTGTTGTTCAATCTGTAATTGAGAATTGATTAGGAAATTTCGAATCACTTCAGATTTGTCAGAGAACGATTGATTTACCAGGTTCCTCAAGTTCTGCTAGCGCATTTATCTAGAAGTAGGCCTTACTTTTGCTCATCAGTTATTCAGCCATCCTTGCATTATTCTGTGATCAGTCATTTCATGTGTCCGTTTTCATAGACGGGGCTTTGTGGGAAGTGCATTATGCTAGCCAGCAACTCAGCTGCAACATTTCCATTTCCACACTATCGAGGAACTTCAAATTAAATAAAGGATGAGCAATATGTGATTACTTTTTATGCAGTATTGAATCCCTTTTCGAATTCTTCTTACCTGTGCTTCAATGCGCACGTATTTTCTTTCTTTTTTTGTTTCCCTTTAGGGTGCATTGGTTGCCAAAGAGAATTCATTGTCTCCTCTCCGAGGATCTATTTCATTTTTTTTATGCACCCACTAGTCACAAGTGCAAATACACGCATTTTTGCGCCTACTGAAATTTGCTGGAGCAGGCATCGGTGTCTCGCCTTAACTTTTGTACACCTCTGCAATTTTAACTCGCATGAAATGCTCCATGGCGATGTGTGCTCACCTACGTACTAATGCTGGGAGTTTACCATCATCACATTGCGAGGCCCTATTTCGGGAGCTGCTGCATTAAGATGGCTCTTTAGTTTTATACCACCAGGCCACTGCATCCGAAAAATCTTTCGCCCTCGCGAGGAATTTTCTGTGATCCAGCTATCCCCCCTCCCCCCGCCCCACCAGCGGAGACCTATGTAGGTTCCGTCGTCACTGTTGAACATCTTAGAAGCGCGGATTTCGTTTTCGCAAATTGAAAAAATTTTCTAATGAGTCACAGAACATGGGAAAAATGCATGAGCTAATATGCTGGAGCGAGAAAAGCCAAGGAGAAAGTGGCGCATAGGTGTTGTCAGGGATACAGCAATTTATTGCAAAGAGGCGACATGTGGATATAATGGATGCAGTCAAGAAAAGTGTCGGAAACCGAGATACGCTGTAGTCGGACGACATCAACGTCGATATTTTGTAGAGGCATTCACTTATATGCTCTCAAAGGGGGCATGGTCTTTTGATATGAATAATAGTAAAATGCTGGGTGAAGGGGGGGGGGGGGGGNGAGGCCGGATCCTACCAGTAGTGCACTATTTTTCTAGTTGTGTTATTCCAATGAAAAAATAGTCTAAGGAACGAAAAGTTGCAGAAGTAGTCGCCATATATAAGAACACGACGCGAGAAAAGCGCGCTGCATTACAGGTCCATATCACAGCTGTCCTGCATTTCTAAATTCTTTCAACCTTATGTTTATATACAACTTTGACAGCAATGAGACCGAAAATTCCATGTTTGTCATGCTCTCCGCAGAGACAATCAAATAGGGGCTGAGAGGCTGAAATCACAATGAAAGCACTGTCGTAAAAAGGAGGTTTTCGTCTTGGTATGGGAAAAAAATTTTCAAACGCACTGGAACACCATAGCCTATGAAGAAGCTATTTTACATGGCGCAAAGTAGAGACCTACGTCCAATAGAAACTACACGACGCCCAAAGAAAAGCTCATGGCTTTCAGGGTTACACAGTGTGCTATCCCCACCCCCCCCCCCCCTTTCCCTCCCTCTCCTCATATTTGCAATCTTTGTTTCTGCTGTCGGAAAGATCCACTCTGCAACAAAGAAAGTGGCCGTGCAGGCAGTGAATATGCCATATACCACCACTTCCAAAAGTTGGGAACAACAACGAACGACCTCAGAAACAGCGTCTGCTCGTTAAAAGGCAAACAGCGGACGCAGAAACGTCTCAAATTAGGAATGCTAATTTACTTTGGTCTCTCTAAGTGTACTGTCGTATTCTTTACTTTCTCCAAAATTCCGGAAGCTGTGTTATAAACGTTGTATTTCTTTAGCTATATCAAAATATATTTTTGGGCAACGAGTTTCATAAAATATGCTGTAATATACTTTATGTGGAAGTGATATCGCACAATTTTATGAAATATGTCAAAATAGTGTCGTAGTTAAACAAGGCGCTTTCCAACTCTCGTCTGTCGTGGTATGTCTGCTCTAAAAATCCTTCGCCCCGCAGGGACTTTTGAAACCGACAAATTCTTTTTCGCGGATGTGAAAAACCGTCCCCTGGCCCTCACTGGGGAAATGATGGGTCACACCACACTACGTGCCACCATATTCATTAATCGTTGATGGCTTACGAATCGAATGGCCCTGTCAGTTGGTTGCAATATGCCGTTGCATTTCTGACCGCGTTGTGAAGTAGTGGCGTATTTAGTGCCGTCGTTTGAAATGATAGGAAGAACGAGATGCGATAATCCTCCGCTTTTCCTTTGTGTATAAATGACGCAAGCGGTGTATTTTTGTTGTGGATGAAAGTGACGAAATTCAGTAGCGGCGAAACAAAATGTGCGTTGAGGCACTATTGAAAATGTGATATAAACCCGAGGAGACGGCGGGAAACTTCAACGGTGATAACTTAGGAGAGAAGCCTTTGATTTTTCAACGCGAGCTTTATTAGATCATTCTGCGCATCATGGCTATTTCTAACTAGAACAGAAGAAACTTTCGGGAATTATCAAGGAGGGGAGAAGCATTCCAGAGAACTTAGTATGCGTGTTTTTTGTTTCCCTCTTTTCTTAACAAAAGGCCTCATGAATTGCCATCAAATAATGGGAACCTGAAATAATGCCTTGTTTCGATTTATGCGACTCTTATCACAAATTTGCAAAAGAATCTCTTTTTTTTTGTAACCTGAATAATGTGAAATGTGCGCACTTTGTCTCATTTTGTTGCCGTTGTTAAACGTATATTTTGCAACTCTGGCTTCAATGATTTCCAAATTAAAATTATCGAACAGACAGAAGATATGTAGAAGCACAAACATGTGCGTAATGGCGATGTTGCAATACTGTACTTTTTGCAATGCAAATTTTGTAAGGGCGACTCCGGCGATGAATTTTATTGCTATTCTTATGGATAGCGTTGAAGCGATTGAATTACTTGTTTGCAGTCGAATCAGTTGGAACATTTGTCACGATTATTGAGCTATGCGGTTTCGGTCGATCTCATATATCATGTCCAGCAAATTGATCTTCTCTGCTTGAAGATTTGCATAGGCAACGCGTGGAGTCGATCACGCAATTTTCGCCTTTTTAGACATCTTACAAGGTCACTTTTATTCGTTTTTCATTAAAAGTTTTCTCAATCGATTCGCAGTTGATTCTGCTACGACTTTATCGCGATTCAATTTATGTATCTTTGAAAGCAGTGAACAAGCTCATTTATCATTTTCGCATCGATTTTTTCATTCCAAATATCATTTGAATAATGTGCGGACTAAAGAAGAAAACAATTCTTTGCTGCTGTGAGATGTTTTTTGTTTTCTTTTAGAGCGAAAACTCTTTCTCTTTTTCGTTTTTCCATACCTGCTTTCATGCTTTTAGGGCAGCCATCTTATTTCCGTATAAGATTGTTCCTCTGGAAGGTCCGATCTTTGATTGTGATCATCTATTGCTCAAGCATCGTAGCAATTGCGATAAAGCCGCAAGCATTTCACGAATTCAATGAGGCTCTTAGTGATTTTATTGCAATTATTTTTTTTCTTATGATCGCAATAGGAAACTTTCCACTCTATCATTCATTCATTTGATCATTGATTCCTATACACTGTGATATAATTACAACTAGAATTCAACGTTCTCTATAGTTGTGTTTAAAATGAGAATATATCTTCTCTTAGCCATCTGCTAATTTGTCAATCAAAATGTAGGCTCTCGGGCAATAATTATTGTGAGCCGTGTCGTTCCGTTAATGTTGTTTACCAAGCGTATTTTGTTGGAATGCACTCTCGTCCCGGAAACATCTTCCATCATTTTATCATTTCATCCTAGTCACAAACACATATGATGCGCCGCGACTTCACCGTGAATATGTGGTGTTTTTGCATACGCATAGAAGAAACATATTAAATGATTGATATTGATTACGTAGGCGCTTTGGATTGGGTGAAGTGTTTTGAGTGCCATATTCATCTGTGCAAAAACATTAGCCGGCAAAGAAACCTGCATCAGGGGAAGAGAGGGGTTGACGGAGATATCTGAAAAGGGATTGGTGGCTTCTTCAACTCGCTGTTGCATTTTTTTTTGTCTGTGAAATCGAACGCATCGCAGCTGAAGAATTTAGCCGGTACTACGCTAGCAATAAAGCAGCGAATTTTTTCCTCGACAGTCTGTCCCAAAAGGACCGTAAATGTTTCAGTTTCAGGTTTCGGCAGTGGGCGGAAACAGATTTGCTCGGTGAGCGCTATTTTCAGCAGTTTGGCGCCTACTCTCAAGCTAAACGCTCCAGATGCACGTCTTCCTCATCTCATTGATGTAATATTTATTAGCCTGGATGATCAGATGATAGCATATGTCATTTCTTTTGGTGCACAGTTGCTTCCAGTTGCTCAACTTCCAGGTTTATGCACAATATGGTGTTCAGGTATTTTTGGTGTTCTTTAGATTCCCTGGATACACGTATTCTTCAAAGTGGAACTATCAAAAACGTTCATTGCCTCTGACACAATATGTTTCCCGTCGTGAGCTATGGCTCTATGGTCAGCTGTCTGTGCTTTGAGTTAGTATCCTTTCTCTTGGTTATCACCGAGACATGACAAGCTTATTGTTGAGCGGATGGATTATTGTTAGCGTTGCTTATCAATTGAAGCAGCAGATAGGTCTGTTGCTGTTGATTTGTTTTTGCCGGTCGCATCTTATTTAGCTGATGCTCACGAATTTCATAGCAGCGGTCCTTTCCACGAAGTTTTCAGCGAATGTAGGTTCATATATTCGTGTATTCAGTTTCCCACTTTATCTATTTCCTTTCATATAGTTGCTTGCAGAGGCCGATTCGTTTTGCCGTGTGTTGTTTACTTGGTATTGTCTGCCTCGATTCATTAGTGCCTTACTAATGCCTTTTACATATTGCCGCATTTATGACAAGCGTCAAATGCTATTCATAAATGGCTCTTCGCAGAAGCATGTTTCCCATAATTTTTTTTCGTCTTCGATTTCAAAATAGAGAAAGAATAGGTATCAGTCGCATTTCAAAGTCGTGGATTTTCGTGCGCTATATGAAAGGCACGTTTTTTGACGCTTCTGTAAGCAAAGTTTTCATGAAGCTTTTTGGTTATCTGATGCATTTTGAACTCAAACCAATGGATGATATTGACACGCTCAATGCGCTGATATTGTAGCGAATTTTGAATTGTGCTGAAATTTTACGGTCATTTATGGCAATTCGCTTTATTTGCCGCGTTCTTGTCTCTCCTATCTTATCGATATCATCCAACAATTTTATTCATAATCGAGTCACTTGAATATTCGAAATTTTATATACTGAGTTCCTTCTAAATTTATATAATGGGGTCGTGCCTCTTCATTTTTTATCGTCTAATGATGGTATTAAAAATGGCCTTTTTCTGAATGGCTGTATAAAACCACTTCTATTAGGACGGCTTCAATTAGCAATATTTGCTGAGTATATTGATGATGCATTTGCGGGTTTTCTTTGTCGAGAAAACGTGTCTTAAAAGTGTATGCTCATTAATGTGTATGTGAAGAACTGTGTGTCGATGATGCTCAATTATATCGTTTCCAGTTTATGCGTCTAAATCGAAGATTAATTAAATTTTTTCTACATAGCGTTTACGAATTGTTGGAAATGATGTTTATTGTCAAAACTTGTTAGAGCAAATGGAAAGTTTTGCTATGGAAGACTCATCATATCAGTTCTTCGAATTTCTTCGTTAATTAAATAACAGCAAACTACAGACCTGTAATTGAATATTCCCAGCAGTACGACATGTGCTGTTGTTTCTTCAGAGGTGGATGATAAGAATAAAACAGCTTATGTCGAAAGCAAAATGCCACGGCTAGGTTTTTTGCGTAACGATTCGACTAGAAAGACTCAACAGTGCGTTAGTGGGTTCATTGCTTCTAGTCAGCGCATCTTAATCAAAGAAACGAACCGTCGTGACAGTTCCAATTCGGACGTGTGAAACCATGCTAGTGGCAGAGAAAAATGATCTTAAATACGTCTACATATTCTCAGCTGGCGAAGGCGTTGTGTGAAAAGCTTCCTTCCCTTGCCCTTGAAATATTTTTTGGTTGCGATTGCGTTCATAGTCGAAATGTCACGTCCATGTCATACGTACACGCATTTGAAGAAACAAAGTCAACCCGTTGCAAATTCAAAAATTCTCGTCATGAGCTCTGTTATTTGCGGTCTAGAAATACAACATCTGTTGAGGAGTGGTGTAGAAGAGCGAACAATTATTATATGGCGGCGAATGTTCGCGGATTGAACAGGATCTTCGAGGCAATGACTGTGGAATTTGTTTTGCTGGCAAATTTTATTTTTGTGGTATAAAACTTGGAGGCCAATGCTTCCATTCCCAACTACCACTTATGACGCCGTTTCATCCGATAAACCAAATACATAATGAATCAATCACTCATCCTTGAATAACATTTACTTCATGATGCATCACCTTCGTATTTATACGAAACGCAGTCTGCTAATGGCTGCAATTGTGCTATCCTCGGAGACAGATTACCATATCACTATGATATGACTATAAGTGACTACGTGCGAATGCAGCACCAAGTGCATTTGAACACATGCTGTTGTGCTGTGAAAGAAAAACGGCTGCACGGCTTTTTCGACTGAAAACATGGCCACCTGTTGAAAGCGCCGAAAACCCTGAGTTCCAACTGAGATATTTTGAGCTCATTCGCAATGGCAACAACAACTGTTCCCAAATACGATGCACATTCCTCTCATTCGATCCAATTTTCTTCGTTTTATTTTCTTCAAAAAAAGGCTCCAATCTACGAATATATTCTTGGCCCGATAGTTCCATCGCATCTTAGTTTTATTATTTCTTTTTCCTTGAGGAAAATTGAGATTTTGTGAAATTCGGAGAGCATGCAGTGCAAACTGTATGGTAATGATGCGATAGTATTTGACTGCAGCCACTTTCCCATGAGATACATAAGAAGGAACTGAAGCTCACATGTATCAAAAGCACCTAGAGCTTTCTTTGATAGCAGACCGAAGTCAAGAAAATCAAGCTCATTTCTACATTATAGTCCGCTTCGCTCTCACAATCTAACTGTATACTTTTTCAAATGTCTAGATCAAGTGTCTCGCTAAAAGCGATTTCCTCTCTACAATGTTCGATGAGATTTGTGCAACAATCCACAACAACGAAGCTTCACCGTTCTAAGCGGTACCGATTGAAAATAGTTCCCGCTGCGCTGAGCTTGAAAAAAAGAACGATGCATGCGGGTTGAATGACTGGGTGATGAAATTAATATGGACTGCAGAATTCAATTGCGACGGGTTCGAAAGCGAAAGCGCATTAAGCACTAGTTCGCTTCTGCGCAGTATCGTTAATGATTCGTGTGATCGATGAGGTCGAGATATGGGGGTGAAACCACTCTGTTGTGAGGAATACTCGCATGTTGAAGAGAATCCTTGAGGTAGTGACCGTTAAATAATTTAGCATTTTGCTTTGGTAATATAGAGTTCGGGAGCCAATGCTTCTATTTTTCGGAGGTAGTCAAGAGAACCTAATTTCCCATATCTCGGAAATAACTTAAGCTGCCTTCGATAACAGGTTTCGCTGCCACTTGCCCTTTAGACCAGCTTTCGTTTAATCTCAGCGAAGTCTCCTTTCGTCAATTATGCAACTGAACCTATTATGTGAACAACTTTTCGAGGTCATTACTTACTTTCCACCAGAAAATTTGATCACGGCTGTACGGAAAAGCAATGATGAAATTTTCTGCAATTCCTAGCAGATTCTCATCAAGTTCTTTTACTGAGAGTTTCGTCGCTGAAATAGAAGAGTTGAGGTTTTCAATTTAATGGAGCAACTGCAGAAAATATGACTCGTTTTGTGACTGAATGGGAGGATTGAGGTGGGGAGGGGGGAAGGGGGGAGGAGGGGGGAGACGACTTTCCCATATCGATTACCCACCAAAGTTGTAAGAATTTTGCCGAGTGACTATTCAAATGAATTTTACATTGGTATTGCTCAATTTAGTTGAAGTGCTTTGGGTTACACCGTAGCAGTGTAAGTTTTGTTCCTTTCACAGTTGAGATATTATCGAATATTTTTTATTTCCACAAATGAAACGACCATATAAATAGAACTTACGTGTTTATTTCATCAAGAGGCTTCAAAGGTCTCGTACGAAAAAAACTCGTGTCAAATACGCAAATGTGTAGAAATTCAACTTTCGAAATATTAGCCATTATAGCAAGTTAGCAGGAGATTCGTGAAGGAAGCAGTGAAAATGAGCACCATCAGTAAGAGAATTGGCGATTGCAGAATGCTTTCAAAAGAAAAAAAGACGATCCAATGACATGAGACATTTGTAGGGAATTAAACATAAAGGATGACGTTGAAATTTTGGGCCACGAACTTTGAATTTTGATGACAATACTCATCGGCGGGGAGAAAGAAGCAGGGAGAAGAGGTTGAGTAATGACGGATGCGGAGTGGAAAAAATGAAACGAACAAATCATCATCAAAATTTTAGCATTGAAGACGTCCTACCTTCTAAAATTTAGCGAAAATTGCAGAACTTTCATCAACTTTTGCTACGCCTCGTCCCTAAAAGTTTTCTCAACGACAGGAAGTTGATGGAAGTCCACTTGAAAATTCCAGCACGGATATTTTGTTGATCATGCACATTTCGGAACGAAGAAGGATGTTCCAAAGGAATTGATATCTTCGTATTTGAACGAAAATATTCGTGGGCATGTTATGAGGTATCTTTAAAGGCACACTGCATTTTAAAGAATGAAACATCTCTTTTGGGGAAAAGGACCCTCGGATATGAATCCTTTCTGGCAACTTGAAAAAAAAAATGGTGCGCAATTAAATGATGGACTCTTCTTTTGCGAAGTTAGGGTGCATGGACAATGAAGATCAATAATTTAGTGGAAATATGTGAGCTATATAGAGCAACCTGAAGGCAATGTAAAGGGAACAGTTGAAAGATGGCATGGAATTAGAATGTGTCCACAGGTGCAATTTTCGTCTTAAGCTTGTGCGTTAGCACCAATATCGCAGTCACGATTCGTTCTTCTAGTTGCTTGAAGCAGAGTGGTCTTTTCTTACTGGCAGTTTTGTAACAAAAAACCGTATCATTCCCACAATTCAGGTGATGAAACGTATATTGTCTTCTCAAATCATGAAATCAACCTCGTTGAAAGCATTCTACTCATAGTCCTTTTTTCCATGACAAGTAAACTTCCAGCTGTCGGTGAGATTCTCTGAGAAATTGTTCACTGGTGAAAGGAATCTTAATGACTCCAACTCATTCGCGTTTCAAATCGTTGAAAATGCGAAAATTCGACTGTTAGTTTTTTCGCGTTCAGAACATTGGGCCGTTAAATGAACGGAGAAATTTGGTCCCAGAAATCGTTTCAACCGATGGAGAAGGGATGGTAGGGGATGGGTGGGCAGATTGAACTTTTTGACTGTGCAAGATGCCTTCTTATGTAAGTTACATCACACAAAATATATAAACGCCATATAATTATGCATATCAACGAATTCCCTTTGCAGAAACGCACATACACACTAAGTAATTTTTATGGCGGCTTGGCAGTTGAAGTCGCGCTTGCATACACTGAGAAAATAATGTGTTGATAAATGTGATAAAAAGGATTACGGCATATGCCCTGTAAACGATTATTTTCGCACAATATTTCTCTAGTGTCTGGTAATTAACTGGAATCTTTCTACCACAGTGTGCATGTCTGTGGCAACACCATCCTCGCGGTCGCTGGGCAGCTGAACGCTTCGAGGAACTCCGGTTGATTGGCCATCATCACATTGACACGATATCTGTGCGGACTGTGACCATCGTTTAGCAAACTATCCAACATCGCCTGCGGCCGTGATACTGCACACCATGTCTGAAAAGCGAGTATGCCTAATTGATATCCCGAATATCCATGCGACACAAGAGGCATTTTTCGATGCGCCCCCAACTTCTAAGCCTCTCTAATAGCACGCTGTTCAGTGTTGTTTCCTTGAGAAAAAGCAAATGCTGCAGGCATGACTATTTCTTCATTATTAGAAGAGATACGCTTTTTTAATATAAAGATTACTGTGATACAACCTCATCAGTTTTCAGTAGTGATCGGACAGTGCTCGTTGATGTATTCAAGTGGTCTCGAATTAGCTCTGTGTCATCACGTCAGGACGCTGCTGCTTCAATTCGAAAGTACAGCTGTTAGTCGTGTTTCCTACACGAACACGTTGATGGTGCTTCGCTGATCGTAGCTCACAGCTAATTGATTGTAAGTGCTGAGCGCATGGAAGAGGAGTTTTAATTAACCACAGCGTTTATGCGGATTTTTTTTTCTTTCTGTTTTCTATCTGTATTTGAAAAGGTCGTATGGTTGTTCGGATATATGCCAGATCCACATAAGTTGTTACAGCGAGTGTGGTGCCGGTTACGGCTTCTCTGGTGCAGAAGACGTTGATCTTGGGTGCCGTTGATGCGAACAGTCGAGTGCTTCTACTGCAAAGAAATTGATTTGTCGAAGAAAAGAGTCTGAAATACGGCTAACGCGTAAGAATGTGCAGAACCATTGAGAATATGCGGAAAGTGCTAGGAAAATATGGGAGGGCAACTAATGAGAACAAGGCAATAACGGCTTAACTGGATCAGACTGAACGAATACCGTTTTGGTCACAGGGAAAGAAATGGAAGGAGGCTTCTTGAAAAGCAACATGGGTACTACTACAACTGAGATCGAACCGTCCGACTTTTTCCTGTAATGGGTCATTCCGTCAGCAAGACTGCTCACATTTGAGAGAAACGGAGGAGTAATGGCGGCATTCGTCGAAGTCACTTGTCTTGTGATGATAACGAATGGTCTAAATTGCTATGTAATGATGAACTGAAGGTCAGTCGTCCCGGCTAAGACGGTACTTATTATGTTCAACGGCGGTCAGCGGAGAAACTTCTATGAACAGCATGGCTGTTCAGATGAACAGTTCTACAGAATTAACGACATTCTCGTTCAGATCCAACTCATTTGTCGAATAAAGCGAGCTGAAGCTGAATCTCCGCCTGCCAAATCGGACTTCATAATTGCCTGTTCCTGTAACGCAGTCACCGGCATCTTATTCTAAGTGAGCCGAAGAAGAGTTAGGAAACCTTTAAGACGCGTATGTCAACCCAATTGAAAACCTTTGGATGAATGTCAAACCCCTGACTCGTTATAAAAATCCAAGAAACCTAAGCTAACTGAAGTTTTTGCCGGATCAAACACGGCGCAATATACGATGCCAAAGCGCTTTACTGCCATAATAAAAGAAAGGCTCCCCAATGAGGTGCTACTTTAGCATTCTCCCTAATATTGAGATTATATGCAACGAGTTTGTCACCTCGTAAACTGCGCCTCTCCAAATACGACCATTTGGTCACTAAAGGGATTGATTTTTCTTGAAATTTCTCAAAATAGTGACCTTCTAAAGACGACAGGCTGTAATGGTGGTTAGAACGCTTCTGGGAAGGAAAAGCGATGAATATATTTTCTCCCAAATATGGGTTATTTCAGCTCATTTGTAATCCGAAATGAGCAACGGCCGCTTTAAAAGTTCAGCGAGCAACATTTTTTTGTCAGATCAATGCCACTGATTTTTCCATTGAAGTCGAGCAAACTTTGTTTCATCAGTGAGGTTGAAAAGTAAAAAAGTAAGCATTCGACTAGTAAGACTCATTTACGTAGGCAGCGTTCATGAAGAAAAGCTGATCTCCATTGTATTCTTCCAATCCTTTAAGCTTCTTGTGTCGTAGACGATCATCCTTCGAGACACGCTTCATTGCCTAAATTTTTCATCCGTCAAACTTCCTAGAAACTACTTCAATGGGAATACTACAATATCGCATGCGGAACTATATATCGAGTGGTTGCCCAATGTTATGAGATGAAGTCAAATTGGAGTACCGAAGTATAAAGATAACATACCTTATATGCCGCCCGCACACCACCGTTATCCGCAATGTTTTCGCCCACAGTCATCCTTCCATCAATCTGAAAAAATTTCACTCCATTTACACAAATATAGACATAATTCGTATAAACATATGCTTCATTTTGATAACCCACATGAGTTCCATAAGTGTTTGGGATCACTATCGAACCATATTGATGGATGAAGCACTTCTTTCGCTCCATGAAGTTTGCTTTTGTTTTTGAATCCCACCAGTTGTGCAAATTCCCATATTCGTCGTACTGGCGTCCTAAAACCAGGTGAATTATCACAATACAAGTTCTTTTCTCATTCCGAAGTTCTTGCTACCTAAGAATACCGATCTTCTTGCGCTCCGTATGTTTGGAAAGAGACAAACTTCTTCAGGCTACCTATCGGCATAGTTTTTCTAAGGCTTGAAGTTTGGATAATGGCAATTTTTATCATACGCCAACGAGGTCCTCAACAATCAGTCCAAAGGCAACGAGAAAATCCAACTCGATCACAAATATTTTCCAGATCTATTGTCTATGAGATGAGAAAGTTGATCAGAACAGAAACGACAACGGCTCATACACGATTACAAAGAGATAAAAGAATCTCATTTGACTGCTCTCGCAGTATGCCTAGAAGATGTGTTGACAGTGCATCAATAATTGGGCTATATTACAGTCATGAGACACAACGTCACAAAACTTAATTATTGCAGAAATTGAATAATATGAATGTTCTACGAGATCAAGAAATCAAGCTCAAGGAATATTTGTGTAAGAAGCTATGAAAGGTTAATGATGCTGAGAGTACCTCTTCACAACGAAATAAAAACAACGATGATAACTCAAAATTTCAAATATGTGAATGAAATCTGCTAGTATTGAGCGCATTGCAATCTCCTGGAAAATAAGGACAGATTTTCCGCTTTTAAACAGACTATCGCAAGCGGATCCGGTCACCTGTATTATCAAATCCGTGGCTAATTTCGTGTCCGATTATGTAGCCCAATCCTCCATAGTTTACAGACCTGTAATATTGGAAAAGTCATTGACAGTATTTTTTGATATAAAGAAGTCTCCCATTGCATTAGAAAACGTTGTTTAAATATTTGAGGCTTGAGGAGAGAGTGTATAGAAATGCTTACGCTGGTACTGAAGCGTTGAAGAACGCGCCATTTAATATACCAGGTAAAAGTGCTGAAAACTGGCATCCCATTAGGACGAACGAAATCGGAAATGGAAAAAAAGAGAAGGCTGGTAGGTGTAAACAATACAGTTTGAACATCCGACAGTATTATAAAATGTTGCGCAACTTTGGTTAGAGTAAGCACATTTTGTCAAGGCATGTTTTCTTCCTGAGATCAGACTGCATGCAGCAAGAATGCTTCCACTACTAGAATTGTCAGAATAAAATCAACAAGTTCAACCGAGGCGTTATAAAGAAAGCGTTTTTATTGGCTACAGCAACTACAAAGAATAATAATGCAGCTGATCAGGAAAATGCCGATTATATAGCAGTTCTGTGAATGTAACAAATGATCTTTAAGTCATAAGTACCGCCTGATCGTTGACTAGTTTCACTCGACAAACATGCATAGATATGTGCGTCTAGATGTGGACAGAATCAAGTGAGAGGTGTTTTATTAGCATATGACACGAATATAAGGCTAACCAATGTGATTGCGCCAAGCGTAATAGAAAGCATCAGCACGAGGCGCTGGAAAATCGAAATCATAACGATCGTTCGCTTTCAAAAGTTTTTTGAAGTCATTTTCGAGATTCCAAATATCGAAAGTATTTATCATATCAGCATAGCGCCATAATGAGCCATAATTCAACTGCAAATGTGAAAAGCTGTGAAATCCTTTAGGGTCCATTGCAGCTTGTAGCATATAATTTTGTAAATCACATCGTTTTATATACACCAAACAAAACGAAGTATCTAGAAATGAGGTCAGTTAAATAGAAAATCTCATCATAGGTACTGCTTCGATTACTATTAACTAAATTGAGACCCCTTGTAGCACGTATAGCATAAATTATCTGCAACCGTGAAACAATAGGAGTGCGGTGCAGGCGATTTCACCGCCAATGTGAAAAGGTAAATGTGCATAGATAGCCATCGTGAAAATGGCATAAGTTCCTTGGCTAAACATGTATTAGGGTGCAGAAGCGATCGAACTAAAATAAAGGAAAGTGCGAAAGCGTGTCAGAAGAGTTGTCGTAGTATGTGTCGCGAAAGTACCCAATTGTCGAACGCAATGTCGTGGCCCTCAGAAATGCAGTTTGAGATCTCTTGCTCGGTATGATTGATGTAAAGGAAAAAGGAGCGATCAGTGCGAAACGGCTGCAGATTTTTGCCAAAAACTTGCTCTCAGCAGTTTCTTCTGCAGCTGATGGGTCAGTTTGTTAGATGGGGTAGAACATAATCCTATGATGAGTGCTTAACTCTGTAACTAAAGTGTTGTTGCTTCTAGTCTTGAAATTGTCACGTAAGCAGAAAAACACCATATATGCATACTGATATGATACTGCTACAATACGACTTACGAATACGCCTTTGCAATGACTCATAATTTGAAAAAAAAAAGAGGAGGCACTTCGACAAGACTATACCTGGATGAATGATAAGGTCAAACACGTTTGAAGAAACCTGATTTCATTTGATTGACACCTGTCGGCACAAAACGACTCTTATTTTCACAGTAATTTATCGTGACAGTTTGCCAGAGCGTGGATAATGAATTGCAATTCGAGTGCACGCTGAGGTATTGACCGTAAATGAAGTATGCGTCGCATTTCGAGCACTTACAGCAAATTGCCTCTGCGCTATAGAAAGGCTTGGTCTAATTCGGCGAAGGTTCATCAGTGCGCTCAAACTCAAGCCACATTGGCAGAATATCAAGTATGGAAAGAATGAAGCTAATTCCTCAGCAATTGCCCGCAATGCTATTAGTGTCCGAATAGTTTTCCTGAATGCTTGCTCTCTGATCACTATTCCAACAGTAATATAAGTTCACAGAAGCTGAATAATTAACCGATATCAAATGCCAATGACTTCCTTAGAATAACATCCCTAAACAAGTGAGCAGACTAGGCAATTCCTGCTGAATCACAGGCCACTTCTCCAGAACATCTCTCTCATGAACTCACGTCAGCGTACTTCATCTCGAGCGCAGAAAGGTTGAAAAGTTTTTCGTGGAAGCCCACGAATGATAGCATCGAATGAACCTGAAAAGAAGGAACAGGGATTTCTACCGCTTGAAGTGAACCAGTTGAACTGCACTCAAAGCCTCGATGTAAGCTCAAGCCCGTGAAAACATCCAGGATTTTATCTTTTTAGCTTGAGCTCGGGTAAATCCTCTGAAATCGGTGAATGTTTTCACCATGCTGAAGAAATACCAAAATGCTCACAATAAGCTGGCCACTACATGGTGAAGAATACGCAAATTACGTAGAACAGATCGCAGTTCAAAGAGCAGAATGGTGAGTGGCAAAAAAAGAAAAGTTCTAATGAAGCAATGGACTCCACAGTAGTTGAGGAACACGTAGTCCTGTAGAAATTTCTTCCTCAAACAAAGACGAGAACCATATCCGAAAGGATTCATTTATTCATTACAAAGCATGAGTTTGTCCAGCAACTTAATTAGTTTGCGCGCTACTTGCAAATTTGGGTCTGCAACCTGCATTATCGCAACGCTGCCCATGCACCACAGCGCGCACGCATCAGTGCGCGCATGCATGCTTGTACGTGTGCATGCGCGTATGCGTGCAAACAGGTACGTCTCTCCGTCACTCTTTTCCGGCGGTTTCAAGAAGCGCATTACTCAAACTAGTGATTACAAAACTTTAAAAGTCTCCTCTACAACGTTCAGATAAAATTCATTAATCTCGAGAAAAGTTATTGGCAATCATTATGAATGTGATTTTAGGAATTGTATACGTTTTACACTGATCATAGTTGCATTTTGTGGTGAAAGGACCGCAATGAAAACGAATGCGTTACAGATGTATGAGGGGCTGAATTTATTATAGTGAGAGTTATGCTATGGGAACGAAGAATTAACAGATGACTTCGTTAGTTGAATAAGGTTTAAAATCTTATGAAAAACGCAAGAAGAAGAAATGCTCTTGAGCGACAGATAAACATAATGCTAACAAAGAAGGAGGAAACTGCGAAGAAGATGTGAAGAATGATCGCATAGGATATCGAAAAGCCTAGGAAGACGATTGAGGACAGGGTAGCATGGCCAAATCTGTGAAACGACCCAGTGAACATTGATGCGAATAAGGTCGTACAATAATTGTCACGATCTTCACAAGGCTTTCTTCCCTCACAGTAGGTCATCGAATAAGTGAGCATATGAAACTTATGATAGTGGTTGGTAAAAGTGAGATATACAATTTATGAAACATTTTAAGTAGCATGCGTTCATTCAACGATTTTTAGAATATCTTCTCCACAACCAAAAAGTTCGGAGAAACCTTGCGATCGGCAGCGTTTTTCGTTTCAGTATCCATCCAATCGTTTTCCCAGATGAGATCTGAGAATGCGTCTCGCACGTTGTCGACAAGCTCTTGCACAGCATTTCGTGAGCTATCGTCGAAGAAATTTTTCACATAGTATCTATTAGCAATGTCGGGAAATGATTGCAACACTCGTCCCACACATGAATACCACATCGGCTTTGCAGCCGATGTCCCATAAAGCACGTGGTAAAATTCCTAGATTGGAACAATTTCTTAATTCACTGAAGAAATAATTTCCGCATAGGGCAGTTTAGATGCAAACCTCAAACCTGAATTCGAAACGATCGAGAATGTTCCCAAACCTTCAAAGTATCCTTGGGAACATCTTAACCATATTCATTAATGTCACATACAGCTCCTATCCTTAGTTAATGCTGAAACAATATCGAATGTAATAGAATTTCAAATGCATCTGCTATTGAGCGATTACTGAACAAGTTCACATGTTTCGTCTCAGAGACTCTTGTCTGCATTAGTTGCAGGCGTTATTCGTGAATCACTACACAACAGACAACTGAGCACTTATTCAACAAATTTTGGACACGGATGAAACTTATTAGAAAAACGCGAAATTTTATAGTGTATTAAATTCGCCTGAGAAAATTGAGCACTTACTCACGAGAACGGTTGCTGTAAACGTATAAAAAAAGGAGTAAATAAAAGAAATGTGTGTTTACAATTTTGGCATCACGATATCGACTATCCAGATATTTCTCGCGACTGAGTACAACTTTCCATTGCAAATAATCCGAAAGTGCTTGTTCAGAAACACTTGCGATAAGATTATCGATTTGTGAAACAACTTCCTGCTCACGCACATTAATTAAAAGCTTATCCAAATCAGTGTGTGTGCGCATCGACTCCGGGATAATTCCCCAAAGCGCTCGCCTCCAGTTGATCTTAATGAATTTATAAATGAGATAATGACTGTGAAAGACTTTTCTTTTCGCAAGATTTTTGCACTACGCAAAGGTGCTAGTGAAGAATTAACACATTTTTGGAGGAAGGAGGATGAAAGGAACAGGCGACGAGCGGGAGGAGAGAGTAAACGAATAATGTGAAACAAAAATAGTTGCACCAACATGCATTTCTCGTCGACCAATTCTTTTAATCACATATTTCACCAAGCAACTCTCGCTATGCATCTTTCTTACGTGTACCGACGATATTTCAAGCTATTTTCTCGCAACAATTATGAGGGCGTAGTGACTTCCCGTTAAAAATGTCGCCAACGTAACAAAGACTTGATCACTGACATTCCATTTATAATTTTCCCGTTTATCTTACCGAGTGGATCTCATGAACTGTCTTAAAGTCTACAAAATAGTTTCATACAACAGTTGCGAGTACTTCATACTCACTATTTGCAATAAAAACCATCTTCCCCTTGCTTTATAAGTTCACGCACAAGTCCACTCACATTCTCTTTATTTCGACGTTTACTCATTCGTAGATGAAAATTGCTGTCTTCAATGCCACGAAAAAAAAGAACATTTGTGTACATGAAGACGTTTTGATGTGTACGTGCTATTGTTAGCTATAACAAAATATTTGATAAGATTTTCGATGAGAACTTTCGATGTGTTTTGTTCACGCTCAAGTTCACGAAAATTGTTTGGAAAGGGAGATATGCTTACACTCGGAGCAAGCTTTTGAAGTTCGTCCATACTGCAAAGATTGTAATATGCGGAATTGTCATCACTATGCCTTTTTGCATAATACAAAATCTGAAAGCCATATTGCTGTTCAGCTGGATAGGAAGATGCTTGTTATTAAATTTCAAAAAAACAATTTTTTTCAATTCGTCGGACGAACCCTTCACTCAAATTTGTAATGGCTTACTTCCCTATTTCTGCATTCCGAAATTTTCATTGAAATGAGAAGTGCTGGTTTCGAAGCGAAACTTTGTTAAGTGAAAAAAGGCACATGACCTTAGCGATCGCAGTTTCGAGCAGAAAGAAGCTATTGATCCTCCGCTTCAGTTCGTCATCAACAGGTTTAAAAAATTTTTGATCGATGTCATCGTGAACCAAGATTGAAAGAATCCGCCGCAAATACTGACTAAAAATATTAGTAATATAAGAGATGCTGAAGCAGTACTGTTTCATCAAAAAATGACAATAGATGTAAGCAAGTTCTCGAAACCAAACGCTATTTAAAAATATCAGAAGAAACACTTGAACGTCTTATTCGACAAACTTTTTTCTATACTTGTGTTTCCATACATTAGTTCTATGAATATTTTGAAAAAATTAAAGTGAGGAATAGATTTCGTAAATATATTAGCTAATAGATTATGAAATATTTAGCAATTCGCTAGTGCAAAGATGTTCCCGAAAACAGGAATGGAGATTCTACGAGAAGTGCTGGCCGTTGATTGGCTATTGCGTTTCTTTTATATGACACATCCATCATTTCAATGCTACATTCCATTCTTTTGCAAATGTATCACTTAGATCTGATACATATTAAAATGCAAATCGAATCGACGGACGGCTTCTAAAACCATTCTTTCTCTCGTTCAGTTAATTAGACGCCAAGAGGTTTGAAGTATAAGTCACTGCTCGTGATACTCAACTTCTAAAACGTTGTTCCTATTGAACAGTTCCATGATCCAGAGGTATTGGATAGATGACATGCTTTACAACGGCCACTGAAAAAACGACGAATGCAGGTGAGATTTTTGCCTAATGAATCAACAAATCGAGAAAAAATTGGATGGAAAAGCGTGTTTGGCATTAACTTAATGACGACAATTTTTCAGTAGCCTCACAATCTTCGGACGATTCATCCCACTGTAAATATGCAAGTCGATCTAAAAAAGTGGCTTGAGCTGTTGACACTGGAACTCTGCTTTTCAACTAACAATAATTAGATGATGCATTGTCGTAACGTTCGTTTAAAGCGCTCGAATCGCTTGTCTATCTGGTGTCACCGAGTGGTCGGACAAGCGATTGGCGGTGCTAAAGGCACTTCGTTTTGTCGTTTAGTTTGATCAATTTGCGTTACAACTCCCGCCGTCCCCATGTAACGAGATGACAGAATGGAATCAAATTCAAACATTGAATGAAAAAAACTCGTTTCTTATTTGCGTCCACTTCGCTCACCTCAACGCTCTTCTGACGTAGCCATATTTCCTCAGCACAAAATATGGCCGACCAATGTCAGGATAGACGGGTAGTATCTTAAAATCGATAGAATTTCATGGGTGTTTTATCACTGTCGACGATACACTGTGGTCGAACTTGAGTGACCAGGTCCAGAGTTTGATTGGCAGACAAATTTCAGACTGTTGCCTGGGATGATATTACAGAATCTTCATCACCTTCTTCTTCCCACATCGCTCCTCTCCCTCTTTTCCCATGCACCTGTTTTCATTCATAGTGGGTATCAGCACACTTCGAACTAATTTTTCCGCGAAACGCCGCTTGCAGGATCCTATAGTTTTGTCACATATTTGCAGTGAAGATCAGTAAACTCAGGACACCTCTGCTGAAATAATTGCACAGTGACCAAAACTATTTTTAACTGTTAATTTGTGTTAGAGATCCACGCATGTATGTTTCCAACGATTAAGTGAAGCGGAAACGATCAAGTTCATGAGTAAATTTCTTACCGAAGATAAACAATTTCAGAGTGAATAATACTAAGCGTGTTAGTAAACTGATAAAGCAATAACCATAATTCGGTTCTCTGTAGCGTTCTTCATGTCAGCATCGACAAACCAACGGAAGAAAATCGGGGTAGTTTTCACTGCGAGAAGCTTATCAGTCAGACTTGCAGCTATAAATGAATCAAACACTAGAATCGCATAATGAACAAAAAACCTGCGATAGAAATTCAGATGAATCTGTCTGCGGGAAATTCCCTACAAACGATATTGCATAGGCGGTTTGCGTTAACAATCTTATCTTGCCCCAGATTTAAATGCCTCTCTTCTTTCTCTTGTCTTCAGAAGGTTATGCTCATGTCGTGAATTTAATGCTTTCTCGGTGCCAATAATATACCCTCTATCGCAGTGTATCCAAACTCAAAAACTCCCCAAACGCTTACATAGATAATCTCGCACAAAATGTGCAGGATCTCCTAGCGACCTTCACCCAGCATCAACCACATTTGTGTAGGGAGCAAGAGAAAGAGGATAGACTCGAATGAATGCGACGAAACAATGCAGTCGCTTCCTGCTTTAGAGTTTTCGGAGCTAAAGTCAGTCGGTTCTAATAAACAACCCACTCCTCTCATTACGAAGCGCACATCCTCTAGCAGCAGCGTTGATATTTCACCGTTTTCCACCCCATTACTGCAGTACAGAGGTTGAGCATGCGTGCTCTTTTCTCAAATAAATGAATAAGTATTTGCATATATATGTCATATATTTGAGCTAGCTTGCCAAAACTTTGAGGAAAAATTAGCCCACCTCCTCTCCCTTTTCTCACAATAAATGCTTCCTGATAAAATAATTTTTCATAGGGCATTCACGTATTCGCAAAACTCGAGGATTTAATTCGAGTTTATACTACATCTCAGTCCGATAATACGCCCTAACGATTGCAATTGAGCGAAAAGGGCAATGATGAACTGTAGTTGAGAGTATGTTGTGTATTCGACGAGAGAATAGCCAACCGCGGCGCATTTCGGCAAGCAACTCGAAGATCGGTTTCGAAGCAACCTTTGTTCGCTCATCAACATTTTTGCAGCGATCATACATGTCGAAAATTAACTGAGCCGTGTGACTGCCATCGAAATATCGGTCGCGATCTTCCAGGAGTGCTGAAGCATTGAGATTCTATATTATAAGCGGATATAGACAATTCTGTCTGTTTGCGTCGAGGACTTGAACCGACAACTTGTAAGATCTGTGAACCCGATAAGCGGCGATGCGCCAATAGATGTATTGATCGTTAACACTCTTACAGCGCACCGAAATGTTTATTTTACAAAAGCAAACATATGTGCAGGCCTGAGAAAATACTATTGGCGTCTGAACACATCAACTTTTGAAGCAAATTACGACGTTCTAAACGTTTATTGGATGCGATGAGCAGATAATTCAAGCTCTCCTTTCCATTCTTCAACCATCCTACCTCGCACTCCTTTCCCCCCTCCTCGTCCTCCCCTCTCCCTCCCTTCTGCCCCAACCAGTGCATCCTGGTCCTGCAGAATCTTTCTTTCAATTTCAAATTTTATGCATCCAAAGCTTCTCATACTACTAATTGACTAATATATTTGCGAATCATACAGTATATGTCCGAAGGTATCTGAACCGTAGCTTTATTATCAGAAAAATTGTTGTATGTAAAATGACTGTTGAATGAAAGATGTGATAGACGACTTTTTTAGATCACTGTGGAAAGAGATCAGGTTTTCTCAGTGGAAGAAGTTTGTTGTAAGAGTTTTCCGCATTGGGCAACACATTACATTGCTTAGTTCAGATTCTGCAGTGGAATCCTCGCATTTCAGATTCAGCACAGAACAGTCATTTGTGTACCTTCAGCAATATTCATTGTGAATATGCACAAAAGCACAACAAAAGATAATTAGAAACCACTTACAATTGAATCAATTCCTCTCCAACAAACTACATTAAGAGATAAAGTGAATAGTGAGAGCACTTTTTTCACAATTTATGAGACTTCTCGAATTTTACGAGCTTCTGACAGTATTCAAGTAAAAGAACACTATTTTCAGTATTGCAACCCAGAAATGAACCACTCACATCTCATCCTTTTTGTAATTACAAGATCATCAGTTCTGAATTGTGTTAGCTTAGCGTCCGAATCGGTCATTTGGTGGCTTTTCATCCAACCGTCGCATACGAATTCGTAGAAATCATCACACGGATCGATCGATTTATTCACTGAACCGCTTAAGGCAGCATTTTCAATGACGCTCACATCACTGTCCGATCTCGTATTAGAGTTTTCACCATCATC
Organism: Toxascaris leonina; assembly: GCA_022844705.1. Lineage (NCBI taxonomy): Eukaryota > Metazoa > Nematoda > Chromadorea > Rhabditida > Ascarididae > Toxascaris > Toxascaris leonina. The sequence continues at coordinate 111,448 of JAARMF010000046.1, forward strand.
GACCTCATTAAACTCTCTTCCTTTAAAGAATTTATTTTGTAGGCAACTTACGATCACAATAAATTGGCTTAAGAAACTCTAGGAACTAGTTTCTGAAGTGCCCGTTTTTTAAAGACAACTACGTTTTGTGCGAGAAATAGCATGAACAGATGCGATAGCACGGCGCATTCAAAGAATATGGAGATGTTTTCATTGTACGCACAAAGCTAGCAACTCGCCACTGATTCCGAAGTTTCGCTGAGTATCTTGAGGAAAGCGTGAACTTAGATTTTGCAACGCACTAAATTATATTTTTCAAAAAATCATTGCAAAAAAGATCAAACTCATTGCTAAAAATTCCTGCTGCAATAAGATAATGTCCACTTCAAAAGCACTCAGAGAAGCAAACCACCCATTAGAAGATATTGCACAAAATCTCTGATTTAGCCACAAAAAAAAGTTGTGTACATTTTAAGTTATATTTTGCGAATCACTGACGAGAACTTACCTTAAAGACATGCTTAGCTCATCTATGATAGTCGAAAAAGCAATAAACAAGACGAAATGACGAACCGGTCGGAGGGACGAGTGGACTAGTGGTTGAAAGGAGGTCAGTTTGAGGTATTGATAGACCACATTTATGAAAGCATCCAAGAATCAAAAGCAATGAACAGCAGCGCATCACACGCATTGTTTCTCCGCATGCATGAGAGGAGTGTCGATTATGAAGAACTGTAAATGCTTCCGCTTCTGAACAGTGAATAAAATTTGTCGAGTGAGACTAATTAAATTGTCTGATCAAGGCTCACCTCAGTAGTGAAATGGCTCATTTCTGTAGCATTACATTGAGCTCACAGTGATTTTTTTTTTTGAAAAAACAAGCCGCTGAATGAACATGACAGTATAGATAAAAATGCAGACAATTAAGCGAGAGAGAAAGCACAAAATGAGGAAATCAGAAAATGAAACTTTCCGAAGAATAGACGAAGTCAAAAACTCAAAAGATATTGATGTAAAGATAATTCTTTTGAGGTGGTTATTAAACATCTATTAGTGGATTCACCAATAAAAAAAATCTATTAGTGGATTCACCAATAAAGTGAACTTCGGACGCTATCGAATTTCATTAAAATCGCAATCACTCAATGACTCATAAATCAGCAAAGCAAAACATTCATTGCACTTTTATGAGGCAATTTAATTGATGAACTGAATGAGAAGTTATAGAATTGCGTACATCATTGTTTTGCTTGATGGACAAGAATTGCAAATGCTCATATTGTCTATATACAATGTGGCCTCTGCACAAAACAACTAGAAATGAGAAAAAAGTTAACGACTAAAAATGCGAAAAAAATTTAATGCCTACCAAAGAACTTCTCAAGTCATCCTTCTCTTAGCATTGGACGAAGAGAGTGGAAGAGCCGAAACGAGTGGATTTGAAGGAAAAAGAAAAAGAAGAAAAACGAAAGAAAAAAAGATAGGGAGGATACATGTTTCCACGCACAGTGTTTCCTTCAAAGAGGCACTCGAGTTTTGCCGAATAATTTCAAGCAAAAAGGCAACGATGATTCACTGATCATACAAGTTCCGGTCTAATCATTAGAATTGGATGAGCGACTCAAAATCCGATCTTCTCCACCGTCAACCATTTAGGAAAGTGAAGGTCTCTTTAATAGATTATTCCTCTGACTGCATGCAGTAGCGCCTCTTATGCAATCCTTTCGTCTCTTACAAATTTGAAAATCCTATGGAATTCCGCCGCATTATGCAGAAGGCTGTTTTGGAATATCGACGATAAAATATTGATAGGTCTAAATGCATGCGACTGAACGTGACAAGAATTACTCATCTAAATACCGTTTGACTTCAAACTGAAGCCCTCCCTGATCAAGCGATATCTTTTTAGAACGAAAACGCTATAGACTGGGCGGATTCCATTCGGTGAAAACGATGATATAAACGTTTGGAGTGCTTAGACGCCTGCAGAAGGTATCCGACTGTCTGTAGCAGTTAAACGATACATTTCGACAAGTAACAGTAATCAGTATCGCCGCTTCCGCGACACGAGAAGCAGGATAGCACGAAAACAAGTTTGAAAATGCAGAAGTACAGTGACCTAGCAAAGCGTTCAACTGTCGACTTTTTTATGGAGCACCATTTCTTATGAACTACTGGAGTAAACGGCGCATATCTGCCAAATACTTATACGATCGCAGAACATCACAAAATTTCAAAGAACAGAAGAAAGAACTTCCTTGTGAACATTCTCAACGAGTGTGAACCAGGTGGCGTATGAGACAAAGAAATTTATGCAACATTGCGTATAATGGACCAAAGCTGAAATTGCTAAACTCATTGCAGTTTGTCTTCTAGCACGTCAGATTCAGAATTCAGATTGGGGAATGTACTGGATGCAAAAATCAACACTTCACGGTCACAGTTTCTTTGCAAAAGTACAAAACGCTACGCAGCACTGCATTTCAAGTGCCCAGTCGCAGAAATCGAGCAATTGTGGTTACATGTTCTCTCGAAAGGAAAAAAATAAGGATGAGATCACAAAATTTCTCAAAGACGAGAAAACTAAATGCTTACTTGATCCATCAGAATGAAGTAAAAGTGGGGACAAAATGACTTATTACGAAAACACTTGCCGTGGGAAGTTTAGTTCTATTCGAATGCAATGCAACACTTGTCTGATGTGGGCGGAGTTGAATAGAGACGACGACTGCGTCCAGTTGAAGTGCCGCTCTTTAAACTTACTTCGAAGACAGAATCGAACTCGACGTTTAGATAACGCATACAAAGCAGCCGAAGTTTGATGGAGTAGGTTCAAACACCCATAACAAGGATGCAATTGTATGTGCCACAAGTCACAATTTCGGGGAAAAATGGAACTGCTAAACTGTGCCTTTATATAGTGCTTTGCCGATTCTGAACTAGACCACTTCAACAAGTCATATGGAGCGAAATTAGGCATGCGATTAAAACCGCTCATAATTTTTGCCCAATTTTGCCCTTTAAAGAGCGCACTAAGTGCGACCGAATTGTCATTGTCCACACACCACCCTTTGACTTGCTACTTCACTAAGAGAACATCCTTTACAAAGTAACTTGAACAGCTTGCAAAAATAATAGTACACTTAAAGTTCAACTTCAACTCTTCGCCAGGCATGCATTTCATACCCATTTGACCTAGCGCACTTCAATGCTCACAATGATCCAAACAGTTGCTAGACGTAGATGAGTTGAGTTTTGCGTCTCTTTCAGGCCCTACCGCCTCATTCGTGAGCAGCAAACTTTTCACGATGCCATAAATTCCGATGATGACGTTTTACCACTGAATGGACATTTCTTGCATTTGAATCTTGATTGCAGGATCCTAATCCCATTCGAAAGTTTCCAAGTCGTTCAACTGAGACATTAATGCGCAACGCTAGAAAGCTTGCTTTCCCCAATATGAAAAAAGCGTTGCGTCATCCTTCCCGTGTATCGAGGCGCTGCGTCCTCTTCGCAACAACGGCAAGTGCATTGCGCCATCCATTCTGTATGTAAAGATGTCCTTAATTTCAATTCAACATTTAGAAAAAAGCCAGTCGTTTTTGAGTGTTAAAAAGCGCTGCTTCGTTTTTTTTTTTTGTATTTACGACAGCAGTGATCTTTTCACTTGCAATTTTCAAGTTATTTTCCTCTTCTTTCGCTCTCTTCCACCCCTTGCTGTCACATTATTTGTTCCAGTAGACTACATCACATTTTGGAAATCAAGCTGTCGCTCGCAAATGTGGACGACCTTACTTCAATCCGCATTTTGGTGATGATATGCGGCAGGTAGTTCATCTACATCCGCTATCGCCAGTGAGATGCATCATAACATTCCCAAAACGTTCTGCCAATAACGTATATTTTATTCGATTCAGCCGATAATTGATCCAGCAGATAAGGAATACTTTGCACGCCATCTGCATTAGTGGGAAATCGCGTCTGCGAGTATCGGATCGTTCCGATTCAACAGCCATTAGAAGTGAACTTTGAAATTCAGTTGGCTTAATGTACACCACGCGATGATCACCTCAGCCAACGCCCAAGCGAATCTCTTCTGAAAGCGTTACAGACACTTAAATAGTCAAAAAATTTCCGTGCATCCTATCACCGAGTCACATTGTTGCCTTAGGCAAAATAGGTCATAGCAAATAGTGCATCAATCGTTTTTCGGGAAATGGTCAAAACGAGACAGCATGCAAAATGTAACGAGATTTTCAGCTGCACATAAGTCCCTACAATCCCTTACGAAGTTGATAGATTGATTTGAGGGTAATACTATCGCTACCTACTACTACCTACTAGTAACTACACTAATATCAGCTACTACCAGCACGCAAGGTATTAGTAACAGGTAGTGTCAGTCAAGTATAGGTGTCGGCAATGGTAGTAGCGATTGTAATCTTCAGTCAGTGAATGAAGAATAAAAATGCACAAAATGAGCAGCAAAAAACGCTAACAGTTGAATAAAATAGGAGAAAAATTGTTAAGTGAACCAACACAGACAGTATATGACATCTCATGTCAAGGTCGCATGCTGACTCGAAATTGAAACGTCATAAACAATGAACAGTTGGCACTTTCTAGTGAATTCAGTTTCAATCAAGAGGGAATTCCATAAATAAGTCGAATGATTTATGGAGCCGAGATGAACGGTGCTAAAATATGAACATTTACGGCACAGATGGAATTCTCTACGAGAAATCAATCGGTACGAAGAAAATTTTACGCTTGGGACATCTTCGATGAATTGATAAAAGAGAATCGAGCTGAGTTCAACACGTCTAAACCTTGATAAAAATTCGCAGTCGGCTAGTACAATTTATCTGATAAAGTCATCGAAGAAGTTTTCGAATGGAAATTCCTGTGTCGCATTGCCGAACACGTTCGATGATCGCCTTTTCGCCGACCATGTGCAACATTGAAGGCAGGAAGCGACAACCGACCTAAAGTGCTCATTAAATCCACAACCCACTAAGGGCTGACTGGCCCTCAGGCAGAAGATGCAAAGAAAGTGGACGCACAAATGCAAGAGCATCCACGAAAATAGCCGACCTTTTGCAAATGAATGCACATTTTCACCGCTTCTCAGCAACTTACTTAGCTCATTCGTTTGATGCGAGGGACTGAATTATCGAAGCGCATGCCATTCCAACTTCCCTGCTGCGCTTTTCCAGTTGTTTATTGGAACAGCTTCTTCGGCACATCAGTTCTGCTTCTCATTTAATCAGATGGCTCACTGACAGAGAGAAATTTGATGAAACTGCCATTTTTTCAACCAAGCACTCCTATTCCGAAATATCTTCTGAGTATAGAACAGAACACGCGAGCGAACTATCAGAATGGAAAACACCGATGCTCTAATGTCGGCAAACCAAAAAAGTTACACATTATAAACGAACTCGAATTTAACGAAGAACGATGATTTGCAACATTTTAGATCATCGTTTCGCATCTGCAACGGCTGCAACATTTTCATCGAGATATCGCAGTGGCTGAAACGAATGCAAAAAAGCACTTCCATGGCCGACTGCCATCCGGTGCAAGCACAATATCTTTTGAGCGTACTCCGAAAATTCGAAGTATTTGCTTCTGAATTACGACAACCGCGACAGATCTTCCTAGTGGGGTGCTGAGTGGACGTTACTGGTGCCAATATTCGCTGTCGTCCTGGATGACGCTATGCCAATGCCCCACAACAGGCCATCAACATCTCGCACATTTGAACACTTCGACAGTCAGCTGTCGCTTTGAAACATGAATACTTCACTGCGATTTGCTTGAATTTTTCCGCTGACGAAGCTGTCAATTTCTCCCTTAAATCTAAACGCCCCCACCATATATTTGGATTAGTGAACTGAGAGAAAGCGAAACATTATACGCACTGAAGCGGAATGTCTCGCACACGTTCCTGCCCAACAATTTGGCGATCACTATTTCTTGCATCAAATGGCATTCGTTCTGCAGAGGGAAAAATCACGTACTACCGTGATCGACTACCTATTACATAAAGCCGAATATCAAAGTTCCGCAAATTTTGACCGGATCTGCTGCGAACGTGTTAATTGCGACCACTCATGTAAGCAAATGTAACTCATAACGGCTGGCCCATCAATCCATTACACAAGCAGATTGCTTCGAAAGTAATTTTCTAAAAAATTCATTTATTATCAAACAACACATAAAACAAAAAATTCACAAGTTCCCATTCTCCTCAGCATTTCAACGCCCATGTGAAACCTCCTACATAATTCAGCCCTTCTAAGCGTATCACGCGTCATTAGCGCAGTATAAATTGGCCACCTCCTCTCATCACTGCTATCCGGCAAGTTCTTATGAATGCAATAATGCTTGCTTGAAATCAACTAACAAACGTTGGCGGTCCTAACAATTACTCGCCCCCTCCCCCTCCCCCCTTCCAAAGAAAACGAAGTAGAATCTATGACCATCTTGCATTAGTGGTATAGAAAGAATCTAAACATGAAACATTTATGCCTTGTTGGACTAAGAATTAAACAACCGCGAAGAACACCTCACGGTCATAATACAACGGAAAATAAAAAGCGCACCGAGACTATTAGAAATAAGAACCGGATTGAAGTGCATTTTACTATTGCAAATGTTTAAAACGTAAGCCATGACTACGAATGCACTACTGATATTTGTTGACTAGTTTCAAACTTGCGATCGGAATAACCCGAAAGAGTCGGACATTGCTGATGTAATACTGCTGACACTCGTTAAAATGCCCTAAACAGAATTTGCAGCTTCCTGAGTGAGGGTACCTATACATAGTTATGACGACTTCCCCTATTACACACCTGAGCACATGAACAGAAGCGAACCGAGCACATAAGAGTACTACAGCGAAGTGGTGAACATAATGAAAAGAACTCAAAGCAGCACTGACGATGAACTTTAGCACCAGCTTCATAGATGTCTCTGGGACGAAAACTGGAGTCAAATGAATCAAATTGGAGGTCCCAAACAGATGTATTTTCTTAGTAATTTATGTATTTGACGGACCAGTACTACTTCAGGATAAACTGATTGATACATAATAGTAGAGTGCTTTGAAAACTTTACAAGACGCATCCTAACCGACGCAACAAATTCGAATGATTGCAGCTAAGTAGCTCTCATATGAGCGTATCATAAGCTACCAACAGTTATGGCACTATGTAGGCATGCAGAAAAAAACGACGACAACTGCGAACACTGGAAACTTTTTGTGTATTTCATTGTCTCTATTTGAAGCATCCTATTCGCTTCTCAGACACATATTTTACGAGCTTTCAAACCAGCAAACACATAGCGACTACGAATATAACCGATTACACAATCCAAGTCAATATAAAGAAGCACTCCAAGAAGCAAAAGATGCATGATTCCTTATACGCTGAAGAAAAAACAAAACAAACAACAACTAAGGAAGACCCATTATTACTGTCAACATTTCCTCATTGAAAAAGGGTCTCAAGGAAACATGTGCACAGTTTCCTTTATGCACTTTTGCTTCAACGAATAGCATTTCATCAAGACTCTTCCAAGCGAATAAAAAGCATCAGTATAGAAAGAGAAAGAGCGCATCAAAATCGACAGACTTTCACATAACAAGGAGATCGAATGGCGTTCCCCTCACCGTCATAATATTGCCACCGGTGAGAGTGAATAGCCTAAATATCAAATTCACACAAAGATAAAATAAATCATCAGGCAAATACCCTTAACGCGAGCTTTCTTTAAATCCAGAACGATAAACAATTACTACAACATTAAAATTATTATAGAAACATAGTACACCCAGATGTGTCCAATTCAAATAATACGCTAGGCAACATATTTCCTCATAGATAGCAAAACAACACAAAGCACTCACCAAGCGCAGCAACTAAAGCAAAAGGTACACAAAGAACTCAGGAAACACGCTGAGATGGAAAAAAGAACGCGAATCACAATGAAGGAGGCTCCCCACTTCGTCTTGAGCAGCAACAACACGTCGCGAATTGTAGCGCATATCTGGGCAGTTTTCATCGAGCGGTGACTATTGAGGTGATTGAATGTGACATGCGCCACAACATCTTACAAACATGCTTGCTCGCAACTACATCCTTACTTCACACTCTTTTAGCATGTAGGCATCCTAATGACCTTCAAGAGAATTTCTAAAAATAGGGTTGTTAACGATTGAATGGAGGAAAAGTTTCCCCTTTCTGTTAAAAATGATGGAAATTTTCTCCTCTCAATCTAGAGGGCAAATATAATATGCGCGAGACAATTGCAAACAAAATTCAATGAATAAATTAGTGCAACATATATAACATATTATTCACATTAATAAGTGTGAGAGTTATTTCCAATTCAACGGAATTTCAAACGCGGTCGCAAAAAACTTCCCCCCCCCCCCCCTCCCCCAACAATTTTTCAGTCTGGCGCCGACGGAGATTAAAGCGCAATTCAATTGCGACTGCGTTACTTTTACTACCACTATATAAAAAATTGATAAGAAAAGCACACGTCCATAAGAATGGTCGGAGTTCATTCACACCATCTGAAGGAAAATAAGCACCAACATATCTTTAAATATTTTCGCTACGTCGGCACCTCCGATCAAATAAACAACGGCCGTCAAGTAGTAATGAAGAAAAAGGTAGAAATTAATCCAAAAAAAAATCATCGTACATCGTACCATGATATGTGGATGGGAAGAGATAATCAGTGTTAAAACTTTAAAAAAAAAAAGAGAGAGAGAAAGCTTGAGGAACACGACGAAATCGTAGCAAAACACTTTAGTGGATGTGCAACGACCGAACTGGATTTCAAGAAACAAATGGAGTCATGAGTGGGCGATAGTGCACACAAAATGGAACATCGCAAACTGAATTCGCAAGAACGAAAACCCTCACTGAAGATGACAAAGGTGGCTAATAATGTCGCAAATCTTTGAAAAATTTTCCACTGGACCACCTTCTACAAGTAGAATCATCTCACATTTCTTTGGTTCGGTGGGTATGAAATCTTGATAAAGACGTGCCTCTTTACGAGGTACCACAAGTTTCGAAGCATTATCAAATTCTTCTCTTCTTCAGCGCCCTCTTCATCATGTGTCAAACTTCGTTTCAGAAGAAATGCATATGCCCTACCCAATTGAAATGAGCAAAGCAACTGACTGCTCAACAAATTTATATCGGTCAATGAACAATCACACTGAGCAAAGTGACCATAGTGATTTCAACGATTCGGCTGAACCGTAAGGGACAAGGCGCTAGTCTTAATACATGTGCAGTATAACATCAAGAACCTCATACCACACGACTCTCTAATGACAATCCACACCCGATGCTTGTTCCGCAGGCGCCGAGTAAGTACTTCCATTATCACCACTACCACGCTGGTACTGAAACAAATGACCACTAGGTGTTGAAAACGCACATGACGCAAGTGGCTTGATGCTTGGCGATTGGTCGTAAGCGAAGTGTTCGCCAATGGTAAACAAGTGCGGTGAACAGGGATTGAACAGGCTAAGTAGACAGCTTAAAACTGATGCATTTTCCTATTTGCTGTCTGATAGGAACCTGAGCATGAAGCAAAATCGAACAAAAACACCTGAATCCAAACATTTCTCTGACCCTAAGATGCTAATATTTACATGCGTCAATCTTTCTTGCATATATAATAATAAATGGCTGTTTCTTTTCGCTTGCGAATATTAGTAGCAATAGAGGTATTGCTAGATTTACAACATCCTTTCAAATACGGCTTCAAAAGACCAAATATTCCTCCAAGACTTCTCAAATCATTATAGGTGCAAACCAATAAGAGTGAATTTCACTAATGTTGTGCGCTGATCATGAGTTTGTTCTAGAGTTGCATTTTTCTTCTGATTCTAGAAAATCCTAGTATTAAAAAATCTTTCTTCGAAAGGCAATTTTCTTAATGAACATAAACACTACGAAAGGATAATTGAAATTATAGCAGCAGAAATGAACCCACTTTTCTGAATTCAATCACATACAAATTGCCAATTTTCGTTCATTCGTTTCGTTCTCAAATCCCGTTTAAAGTCCACTTATTCAGTGAGCGAGTATTAACCTCACGCTTATTTCACGACTGTTTTTCAGGCGCGAAGTGGAATCAAGACAACGAATTAAGTGCCACCTCACCGATCATCATGTGTATTTCTGTATGAAGCGTTTCGTCTAAGTAGTGATGTACTGAGTGAGAAATGTTCAACCAATACAATTTTTCATCCCAAAACCACATAAGATCTTCAAGAAATGAAAATTAAACGGTCGCGAAACGCGACTGCAGAATGTCAGCTTGCCAATCCCATTCAAGCAGCTCAGAGATGCCGGCTAGTATCTAGCGGAAATGACTTCACATCGCAAATTCCTAGGAAAAACGATATAAACTGACTGCTCCACGTTCTCGTACCGACGGCGGACTGTCACGTCTGCAACAAGTCACATCTGTCCGTTTACAGTTTTCGGGAAGACAAGCCAATGCACAATGTGAACCATTATATCCGAGCGTGTCAACCATCTGAAGATGATCAATTCACAAAGTGTAAAAAGTCGCGGAAAAAGTAGATCATCGTTTTCTTTTCCTTGCGAGAAACCAACCAGCAACGCAGATGCCACAATAACCCCATTACAATAGACAAGCTCCGAATACTCACTATTAGAAGCCAAAGTTCAAGCGATGCGAACATTGACATATATTGCACGTTTGTTTCCTGGAATCTTTGACAGGTTTCGCATCGATTTATCTGGACTATTTCAATCGATGTGTCACTGAGCACACATGAAGTAGACCAAATGACTGACTACAAAATGAACAAAAATGACAGCGATATTTCCTTTCATTTCCAATAATTCAATTTTGGTTGACTATGATAAATTACACTCGGATCTAATGAAATTGCCTACGTTCCAAGCTATTCACTCATTGCCACACATTCAGCATCACTACTCATGAAAAACAATTAAACCCCCCCCCCCCCCCCCCCCCCCCCCCACCCCCCCCACCCNNNCCCCCCCCCCCCAGTTGTATTTACTCACTGCCGAGGTCAATCAGCGAAGTAGAAAGCAAAAGATTCCAACAACGACACTCCGTTCGGCGAATTATTTCTTCACAGAACTGCAATAAAAAAATCCCACAATCAGCCAGTTGATGAAGTCATTACGGCGATACTTAATTACGGCGGTATGCAAAAAACCATCTGCAACCATAAAACAACTATCGTTTTCGGACATCCCTCCTTAAAATATCAATATTTAAAGTTACAGTTCATTTTGAGCGTCGAACCGACTAGAAAAGATAAACACAGGTGGCAGCTAACGCATAATTTGAAACATTAGCCACAACTGGAACCACATATTCAGCTAGTGTACGTAATGGAATCTCACACGGCAGAGGATATTAGGAGAAAAGATAGGTTCCACTCAGGTTGGGGGTTGGGAAACATTTGGTTATATTACGAGACCATTATTGCACTGCATCATGCTCCCATGACTGCGGCAAATTATCAGTTATTGAAAAGTTGTGATTTTGGTGTATTATTGCATTTGCATGGACCTAGTTTTGAGTTTTAGCTGCAGTGATTGCAGCTCAAACTCAAAAGCGTATTTGGGTCGGACACTGGCGTGCTTGGTCCAACGCATCTGGGAAGGTCACATCTTTTTTGTGGACTGTGGCTTTTGCTGTAAATGGACATCTGAGAGATGTCCCCACGAGCAACATTATCAATTCACGAAACCTCATCCGGATAAATGAAGTTTTGCTCCAGATGTCAAGTTTTTTTCTGCAGACGATTGCACAGGCTCACCTGAATCATCTGAAAATCGGGAATTTGAACCATAATATCCCACGTCTTGCGAACAATCGATAAATGTAGCTCAAAAAAATTTCAAGAGCAACACTTTTCACATCAGTGCGATGACAACTCGCACTTTAGCTTCACCTAGACTTTACTGCAGTAAAGGAGAGTGGAGCTTATGGAAGTTCGAGAGTAGCAGGGCATTACCCAGCGTAATTTTTGAAATTTCTGCATCAGCAGGATATGAAATGATACAGCACCCCGGAATTTCATGTCAGCAGAGTACATCGCTGCACATTCAAAAGATTTTTGTCAGCGAAAACTTCGCACAAAATTTTGACGCTGAGCACATGCAGAACCAGCGTCCCCTAGTTCCCCTCTCGCCTTCTCATTATAATCATTACATCTCGACATCTTACACTGCCAAAAACTGCTACTTCCTTGATAGCATTACCCTTTCACATATCTCGTGCAAGTAGAATTCCTCACGCAGTTTCCTTTTGTTTCTGCGAGTTTGTGGAGGATCTTTCCAGCTCGCGAAGGCAAGATTCGCGCTCCTAACATCCTCCACTGAGATGCAAAAGCCCACGATGACCCATGTGGATCTCAGCAGATGAAGGAAGAGGCAGAACTGCGCCCAGGAAATCCCTTGGAAAGCCGCGCAATTTTGGAGCGCTGATCTCAAAGGAATAAGAGGGAGAGGGTAGGCAGCGAAAGGATAACGGCGAACTTTGAACACTGTAGAAGAAAAATTATGAAGTTGAAAATACGTTGACTGGTTAACGTAAACGCGCTCTGAATAAATTTTGAAAATGGACCTCGGAGAATTCGGGTTGAATGGTTGTGCTGTGGATGCAGTTGTCGTGGAAGAGGGTGCGGATCTGATCAGCAGCCGCCAGATAGGCCTTCAAATCCGAGAAGCGAATGTGCACAGTTGCGATGATTCTTTCGCCAACCAAACGCCAGACATGGAACTCATGCACGGCCAACACACCGTCGATCTGAAATTTTGTAGGCTACACTGTTAAAAAGTGCCGAAGCGTAGAGAATTTCGGATCGAAGAACTCGTCTAAGCGAAGACTTTTTACCTAATACGTCAAGAACATTCACCGATGTTTCGATTGCTAGCGGAAGTATTGCGCAACGAGAGTACGGCTGTAACTGCATAACTTGTGCTTGAACAGCTGTGATCAATATCTACATGATCATATTCGGCGACAGCAGAAAGCGCTGTCATGTCTTACCTCCAATTCCTGCCATTTCTCGAACACTATTTCGTTCCCGACGCAAGTACAAACCTGCAGCAAGGCATTGATGTTGATAACCAAGAGTTCGTGGGTAACTTTAATCATATCATCGGGACACATAATACCATACAGTTGCCTGGAACACGTCGGCGAATCTCGCCGGGAATGATGGAAATAGTGGCAAGAAGTGCTTGCGTGACAACCTATAGTTGAGTTGCAAATAACCAATATAAACGGCTGTGCTTTCGTCCTCTCACGTAAGGACGTTCAGGAGGCTGTGCCCGACATAAGGAAGTTACACGACGGTGCAAGAACTTTCGCACACTATGAGCGCCCTTTTGTCTCAGTTCTTGATGTTCACCAATGCCACCGGATCCTTAGCAGGAAAGCTGTTCCGGAAAAGTCTTGAGTGAAGAAGGCGTCTTTTACCTATGACGTTGCATCGGCTGCAGAAAAACGAAACTATTAGAGCCGAAATGCGCAAAATGAGCGTCATGATGACAATTAAAGTGAGGACGAGAGGAAACGTGGGAAATGCGGATAATCACTGCAGATTGTGCTGAGATCACGCGAAACATGACGAAAAAGTTCGCCCCGCCGTGAACACATAGTGAAGAAGTAAAGCGCGCTTTCGACTGCTCACAGTCGTAAGATGAAGGAAACTTTTCGTCAATGCCTAAACAGATAGATAGCTATGAGAACCTTTTGAAAAGAACACGCACAACTTCCCTTCCACTGGCAGCTTCAGCAAAATAAAATCTACCCCCCTACCTCGCAGCGATCGAAAGAAGCGAATGATCAAGAAGAACGGCAAGGGTATTGGTGATGATGAAAATTTTATTGCAAGTTTCGGAAGTCCAAAAAACAGCCGATGAGCGGAAAAGCGTTGCGATAATCCCGCTACAAAAGAAAGGCTCGGTTACGGAACCAAGCAATCTTTTGCAACAAAATAAGTTTTCGCAAGTAGAATTTCAGTCGCACAAAAGGATGGACATGACAGTCAACGAATATCGAATTCTTAGACTTTGCGTGCACGTTCGAGCTGCCATACCGCGAACGAATTTTCATGGTCATTTGCAGGTGAGTGAATTTATACAGAAGTTCATTCGAGTTACTAAGGATATGAACATGTCAAGTGCAGCTGTAATGCTGACACAGTGTGCATGGGCGGAGATGTGGGATCAGTACATCTGCGGAAAAGGAGCTGACGGATCTTGTCCACATCGACGAGACTGGCTTGTTCGCTGATACTGCAGATCACCTTTAGAAAGCACTTTTTATCGTGAGCAGATATGGCGCAAGTATTGAATTTGTTCCGACGCCTTTCAAAGACGAAGTGCATCGTCATGACTTATCTTCACGATCGAAGCTGCAGACAAGGCTCTGAGAAGCTTTCATAGTTTATACCACCTTCAGTCAACAAAAACTGCAGATAATGCTTACATTGAAGGCAATGGCAAAGTTAGCAGAGCATTCAACTATTTTAGACTGGTGATGCGTAAAGCTCACGAAGCCACTGCTCGCAGTGTGTCGAGATGGCCACCGTTTTATCATTAATAGCACAACCACCGTTTCTCAATATTGCCGCAGTCTACACAAGTCTTTTGAAATGAGGAGAAAAGATATTCTTCCACGAATCACAACAGATGAGCCTAAACGACGTAACTTTGATAAAGTTGCTCTGATTTTTCAGTGTTCTTCACGTTTGCAGTGCGATGCGATCCTTCGCGAAACGGGAGCGAACTGCAAAAGCAAAAAGATACCTTCAAAAGAGACTTTTCCAACTGCCCCACTTCAATGAAACCCGGAGTCGTCTGCATCAGAATAAGGGCCGTCTCGCGCACCAGCGGAAACGTCGATGCAACAAGCAGCAGAACCATCAGCAGACTGAAAAACGATCAGCCTTTCACACAGAAATCCAAGCGATGCACTTATGAAATGGTGGGCAAATGCAAGCGAAGCTTCTGAAAACCCACATTAACGACGTAAATCGATGCGTTGTGCTGCGAAAAACAGATTCAAAGAACTGCGTTTTAATAATTAGTTCAATGCGTAACGCGTTCAAAAAACTAAGCATAACATGAACTTCATGGGCAACTCCTTCGGCTATGAAGCAAAGTTGAAGAATTAATGACCTCCTAGAAATAACGCTTCTCATGAGTTACAGCTATCAACTATTCAACGCCAAATGCATAAACATGGGGAAAAATCTATGCACGCCCAAGTTTAACTTGGCCTTCGGTTATATAGTTGCGCGACGACTCTCCCTACATTCCGTTGCTCGAAATGTTTTGGTCTGCTCTGACCATAATTGACGCTTGCATCAATTTCAGCTAGCCATGGAATGTTACCGCACAAACAGTGCCTCTATACAGCTAGCATTTTTGTGTTGCACGACCATGAGGAAAGCGTGTGGACATGACCAGAAGAATGAGAGAAGATGGAATTGAATGAATCCGACCCGGGGATCCTGACAAGCTGGACGTAACATCAGCCGCGTGGCCGAAGGATAGTGCCGATTGCAGCGGGCCATACAGGCTCGTCTTAAACTATATATAATGGCCGAAGAATAAGAAAAATGTCACAGAATGTCTTCTTGCCAGCTAGAAATCGTCGATAAAGTTTACTTCTTTCGTCGCTGAGCGGGAATAGTTGCAGTACTACAGTGGAATACGCTGGTAGTGCAGACTATACCGTTAACGAGATGCAAACGAATCATTACGTAGTTTAGTGAGAAACGCAAAAATTACCTTGAACGGATGCAATTTCAAGACTCAAAATCGTCTTAACATCAACGCATAAAACGGCGCTCATCCATTTGAAAATGACCCTCGCTAGTTCTCAGGACGCTTAGAGCGACGAAACAGCGAGGATACTGCCACTTACGAAACTGCATTCTTTTCGTTATTTTTCAATCGAAGACGCTTATAAGCACTCCTTTCGTCAACATTTTTAAATACGTCATATGCAACTGTGCGTCGATCAGTTGGATTTTCGCCGAATCGCACTAACCCAACCGTTAAACGAAATGATGGACCTTCTGTGGTCCGAGCGATTTTCAGATGTGTCCGAAACAGTTCATTTTTCTACATAACGAGCGTGCTGGACCAGTACCAATTAGTCGATCAAATTAAGGGCACATCGATAACTGCTGCCCGCGGCAAATCGCGCTCCAAAGTGTTTGTTGCAGCAAGAGAATGACTTAAACCTTGCAGGTCTATCAAATTGAAGAACTGTCTCCGCAGAAGAGGGATCTAGCAAATTCTGGCGCCGGCACAGAACACAACCTCAATCTACTGAGACACCATTGATGGACATCAAGCTCAAGCGCTCGATTCCTCAGACATATTCAAGAAACGTGAGCTAATAGAGGATTTTGTCCGATGAAATGCAGCGCAAAATACGATCGGCGAGAAGCGTCGCTTCATTCACTGAGTGCCAAAGCGCTTTACTGCGATAATAAAAGAAAGGCTCCTCAATGAGGTGCTAATTTAGTATTCTCCATAATATTGAGATTAGATCCAATGGTTTCGTCGATTCATATGCAAAATCTTTTAAAATACGACCAATTGGTCACTAAACCGATCCAGTTCTAATCAAATATCCACTCAAAATCGAGTCCTTTTATTGAAAAGATGTTGCAACCGCGGTTGAGGGAAAGACCTGGAGCGCTTCTGAGAAGAAATGAGAGATAAATGTTCCTCTGACCATGCAGGATTTTATAGAGCATTTTAAGCCGTGGAATAGCCGTTATGAATAAGTGAACACCGTTTCTAGTTGCATGGCGCTCAATGCAAAAAAATGCAATTAAAAATTATACCTCAGTCCAGGATCCAAATACAATTTCAGGATTTCGTGACCAGGCACAAGCCATGATACCAAAGCCGTCATGATTACAATCACCGAGCCTATCGCGTCACTTAGCACATGCAGAAAGACACCTCGCATGTTCAGCTGAGCTGACATTCCTAAATGCATTCCTTATTTCACGTAACGAAGAAACCACCACAAACGAGAACAAATCATATTAAATATCGACTGACAAGAAAAGCGGTGGAAAAGCTGAAAACCAATTTGACAACAAAGTGATTCTGTCAAAACCGTTCAGCAGGCATTACTTCCGCCCGGACGACCCCACGAAACTCGGCTATACATCTTCGGAGGTCATCGAAACATAATTTGAAGACGAATACTAGTGAAATATTGGTTGGATGCTTAAATTAAAACGTTTTGAGAAGTTGTAGTCCTATTTCTCTGGCACTGAGCAATCTGAAGGATACAGTATGGTGCCGTTCACTTCAGCACAACATCTACAGCACTAGCCACTCTAAAGCCACCTATATCCACTTAAAATTCGACTGAACCACTTCGTTGAACCCCTTCTGCACCACCAAATGACAATACCGCGCTTTCTCTTCGCTCTGGCCTTTGCTCTCGCATCCGCTCCTTCAGTCAAATCCAAGTCTGCTTCGGCCACGTCACTTTGCGTGTCATCATTGAGTTGAGCTAGAGCCATAGCCCCTTCCTTAAAACTTACAGCATCAAACGCAACCCTCGCACGACCCTGAGGAAAAAATCCAGAAGTCCTTCCGGATGCCAGTACTAGTGTGCAAGCTCATATCTACAATATACTCCTGACCGTCTGGCGTGGCAACATCAGCTCCTCAGCCGGTATCCTTATCGATTTCACTCATGACGCATTTTCGTTACGCACAGATCGTTGAGAAGACTCTCCGGCATATAAATTCCTTTAGCACTAGTTTCGTTGTATCTGTGTGACTATTCGACTCTGCTCTTCAATTTGGCACACTAAACAGAACGCCTTGAATGTCTACAATTTTCATGTGAATCTGTAACTTGATTTTTGCTTTCTGTTTGAAATTGATGAAGTAGAACAAAGACGCAATATTTGAAACAGATCTGTTGAAAACGCTTGTTGTTCGCAACAACGTGCTCGAACAGTACCTGATGAGAAGACATGAGATGCTGGCTCTCAAAGCCATCGATGGTAACGTGAGTCTGGCGTCGAGCAGAATGTGGCTTCAAAGGCGCATCCTGCTGGCTGTCTACATGGGAGTGCGAGTGACCTTAATGTAGACTTTATATAAGTATGCCGTTTAGAACAATTTTAGAAGAATTTTTAATTTCCCCACCCCCTTCGCTTTCCAATTTGAACAACAATTCTTGAACATTTTTCTCATTGATCAATAAAACGAAGATATTAAATCAACCTTCTCCGCATGGAAGCTTTCAAATAGTTCTTCAAGCATGTTCATTTGCGTTGGACCGATCATACCTTCTCGCAAGAATTCAGGTGTGGATGAGGCGACACTCTCCGAAATTGGAGCACAAGATGGCGGATATTTGGAACCAATTAAACCTTTGAAGTCCACAAAAGCATGGTATATGCTACATGCGGCACTGATTGCATACACATGTGAACAGAAAAAAAAACATAAGGGTTCGCACGCACCGACAATTATATGAAACTGTCTTTCAGCTTCAAGGCATCACGCATCACGTATTCCTTTACTTTGAAATTTTTCGACCTTCCAGAACGCTTCTCTAATCACCCTAAGCCCCAGAAACACCCAATCTGTTAGCAAGAGAAAATGTTTTGAAATGGATAGTACAGCAAACGAGGGGTGGATATTAGTGTTGCGCTCTACACAAATTTCATTCCGAAGCACCCAAATCTCAAAGATTCTTTAAGTCGAGCCTGTGGCCGACCGAATTCAGGGCCAAATACATTTTCGCACACAAAAAAGTCTTACCTCCTAGCATTTCCCGACATTCGAAGTTCAAGAAGACAGGTATTCAGATCGACAGCCACTACTTTTTACGACCGAGACTCAAAATTTTCTCACCTACTTCACTTCAGGATAGATTTTCATCCGTTTCTGTGAAAATTGGTAGAGGACAAAAAAAAATGGCGAACAAGGTCATTTAGTGTAGAAAAGATTTGAACTGAGATTTTTTTATCCAGTTTTCTAGATCACAATTTACAGGGTGCCGCGCTCTGTGCAAACACCCAACAGTCGGGTGGCTTTTAGGTGCTTTTGTAGGGCATAAAATACAATACTGGAACTGAGTAGAGATAACTATACATTTCTGGGCACCAATTTTCTACTAGAACTGCGACAAATTACCTCACTGAGAATGCTGCAACCCTAAATTTACACTGTGGCTTACATTAATCGTTGGCATCCGAACGGTGCAAAATGCTGGCAAATGCTCGCAGGTTCTAAGCATGCTCGGCAGTTCCAGCTCCCCTACAACACTGATGATTCATGCATTCTATGGAAGTACCGTCTGAGAGTCATCGCATTTTGGAGTAACGAATGTCAACATTACAGGACAGGCTATTTGAAAGCATAGAAAGCGGGAATTTTTTTCTCCTTTTTTATTCATTCATCCATACTCCTTCTTTCATCGCTTTTTCCTGCTGAGTTACTACTCCAGTCCAGAATGGGCTGCGACGTTCGATTAATGCTGCCACCAAATTCCTATTTGGGGGGATGGAGACGAACTCATGCGCAAGCAACGCGATCAGAATAAACTCACATGGGCATACTACATCAATATTCGGCGACTGTCATTCGGCGACATCGCATGAACACTATGGATCACAACTGCTGGCACTGTGCTGCATCACTGATTAAGAATTCATTAAAAAACATACTATGGAACATGAACATTCCAATGAGATTGATCAGGAGGCCGATACTGCCTACGACGAGCACATGACGCGGCTCCTTGATCTTCTCGGGTTCGACAAGCCTCGTCAACGATTCAATCGCAATTGAAAAACACAGAGCCAGTAAGAACACACCATTAATGAGTGCGCCTAGCACCTCGGCACGCACCCAACCGAATGTGTTCTTCTTTGACGAACGTTCTGACATCTGCAACTTGGCATCTTCACTTTTCAAGAAATATTAACTTACTGGTCACTGTGTTGACGGCTTTTTGTTCCGCCTAGAGGAAGACTTTTTCTCATTTCGACGCCTTCTTTAAGGAATCCTTTTACTGGATGAAAAAGTGTATAGAACGATCTTATTCTATTACCACTTTGCTTCACAGATTTCCTCCTGTCCTTACTTGGAATTCCAATCATCTCATGGACATCTCTTTCGAAGATTAATATTCTCCGCCTTACCTTTCTGATTCCGCACCATTCCCCCCCCCCCCTTCAATTTGCCTTTTCTCGCTCATTTCTCCTGTACGCTGCCTAACGAACCCTCTCATAAAAAGCATACTGAAATTTTGCGCAGGTTTGCAGCCGGCGAACGAATAGCACCAATCATTTTCCTGAAAGCCAGAAATGGACAGAACCGATACCTTGAGGCAGACGAATGCGATAAGGAGCGCCATGACATCACTGAGCATATGGAACGAATCTGCGATGAGGGCCATCGAATGGGATAGATAGCCACATACCATCTCGACGGCGAAGAATGCAAACGTCATGGATAGCATGATGATCATACGTGTACCCCTTGTCACTGATGCCTTCTTTTTGCTTTTACGAGACCAGTCACTCTCTTCACTCGCCTCTTTCGATGATGTGGTCGTGTTGACCATTTTCGATCCTTGAGAGCATGCTACGTTTAGAACAATATGCTCCCACATGCACTTCAATATTCCTAATCTTTACTGCATCTGCTATCACTTCCTTTTCAATAAAACTTCACCCTCTTCATTTGGCGCAGCAAAACAACGCATATACCGTCTGCTGCTCGCTTAATCACTGAAAAAGAACTATAAATAACCTGTGCTGCGTTATAATATCAGTAATGCTGTTATAAATAACAGTTATAAATAGTACGTAATTTGTACGCTCTAGCACAACAAATAGATAAAATGATGAATAAAATAAATCATCGACGAACCATTCGCACAGTGTGTATTCACCCCTTCTTCCTGTTCAATTTTTAGAGGAAGATGGTCGTCAGCATCATTTGCCGTCATCACCGTACCTGCAAAAACAACACGCCCTTGCTGGTCATTTTTGTAAGCCCGAATATACTAGACGTGTAATTAAAGACGTGGATCCATGAAGCTATAGTCGCCCCTATCAGCCGATATTCGTTAGCTCTCGTTCAATGAAGACTCACAGTGATGATGAAAACAGAATATGATGTATAGCCGCAACTCGAGAACTGATGCGTGAAGATGTGTTGGCCGAAGTGACACATCAATGACACATTAGGAAGAGCTCAGCAAAATTACACAATGTGTCGGTGAATAATAATGCATACACCTGCAAACCAACAATGAAAATTCGTTCGAATTAGGTGTAGGCGGGTTTTTTTGCATCGACAGTTGGAATAAGGTTGAAGTCAAGAACAATTCAGGAGAATGTGCAAAACAATGACTATGCGGATAAACAGACTGGGGAAAATGTTCCAGCAAGCCACATCAAATGCTAAAGTAACAACACGCCCAAATGTTATTATTTTTCTCGACCACAGCTACTAAACGCTATCAGAGAAAAACAACCTACTGTAGTCGTCCTGCGACCTTACGAACTTTGTTCATTCTCGAAAAACACCTGCTTCTGATATTTCCAGTTAGGCAAACATATGGTTTACAAAAAAAAAGAAAAGGAGAATGAATGCGCAAAAATGAGTAGGTGATGGGGACCGAGCGGCGGGGTGGCCAAGATAACGAGGAGGGGTTGTGGGGTGTTAGGGAGGAAGATGGAGATAAAAAATTCATAGCAGACTGGGCATACTCGAGCGTACACTATGGAATGCCAGGGCCATAATCATGTTATAAATGTGCCCTCTTATTGTCAGCACGTTCCCTTTGTATGAAAAAACAGAGGTGTGAGGAATGCGATGAAAAAGTGAACAGTTATGTAGTCAAAACATGAGCTATCGAAAACATGGCAAAAAGCAATCTTCAATAGCACATGAGAGGCTGAGATTTTACAGTCAGCTTCGAGTAGTCGTTCATAATGTGTGTCAAATGTACGTTTATGCCTCAACTTTGCCTTAAGGAAACTTCCAATCACAGTGACTTCAATGTATTCGGGACAGCAGTTCCCGGCATCTGATTCCACCGATGGGATCATATGATTCTAATTCTCGGAATCTATAAAACTGTATGTTACTTCTTTGAAGATTGCATTAACAACTGCTGAGTACTTTACTGTTACGTAAAATTGGCTATTAAAATAAAACAAGAACTGGAGCTCAGAGTGTGGGGGGTCGACGTAAAACTGTGAGGCATAGATGAAATAACGAAGGTTTGAAAACGTTGCGGTTTTTAACGTTTCATTTCCCCATACCTGAGTGCCATATGCACAGACAATATAATCAGTGCCATCAAAACGTTGCAACTGGAAAAGTGGGATTTGAGGTTGAGTGTCGGAACTACAGAATAAAACTATATTGCGACTTAAAATTTTGCTCATCAGGAAAGTTTAAAATGGGTCCAGTAAGCGGCAATTGGGGAAGATAGAGTTCTTCGTTGACACATCTGCGCATGAGGGAAGCGAAACTTCTGAGAAGGATATTCAGAACGATTTCGAGTGATTCATAGAAGAGCGAATGTAACTCGTTAATAATGTTTGAGTTGCTGATATACACCATTGATTTTTGACAAAAAAAAATTTGCCAGACATAAAATTAATTAATTGAGAGATTTTGGCAGTCAATTTGTGTTGCAGAAATAGGATTTGATGAAAATAATTTCACAAAAACTGTAATGAGCCCTTTTTTTAAGTAAGCATCACCTATGATGGCAACCAAAGCTTGTGGAATTTATGCAAGCGCATATGAAATAGTCAACGCTGGAAATCTCAATGCGTTGTGGAGGACCGCAGCAACACAAACAAGCAGGCTCAAAAATGAGACGATTCATTCATCCTTGAACGAATCCCTTCGTTCATCCTTTTAAAAATTTCTTTGTCCAATTGCGAATTGTTCGACAGCGTGAAATTGAGGTCGGTGTTCCAGTAGTGGTTCCTCAAGAGGCGAATGACTTGAGGACGTGCAAGGAGACAATTGCAGCAGGTATAACCGCACCAAAGACTTCGTTAACGGTAAAGTCGAAGCCCCCATGTCGACGAACAGTATAGAGAAATAGCATCAGGAATGGCCGCTTATTATACTACAGCATCAACGCATTGGGAAGATTTGTGAGGGGTGCCTTCTTGAAAATGATGGATGCATTCAGTGCTAGGTAACATCAGGGAACTACAACACCATGCCTCATTGCACGCACTGCGAAGGAAAGAATGCATCTGGTGTTTAGCTGCTACCGAAGGTTTTGTCGAGATATTTTGATTCCAGTCAGAGGCGTGAGCAACAGAGAACAAACTTTCAACGCCTGAACAGTAATAAGAGACACGGAAACCGGAAGACCAAAAAGCTGTATGGTGACCAAGTAGCCACACCTTAAGTAGTTATATCAGAGATAAACAATATTACGGAAGCATCAACTATACGGTTTGTTCAAATAAAATAGCTATTAGCAAACCACAACACGCCAAGACGAATGAAACTGAGAAAAAGCAATTGTCGGAGCACTGAAAGCGAGTGGAGTGCTTACTGAGACAAAGCTAAGCTTCAAGAAACTTCCTCAGGTAGAAAGATCTTATTGAGCGAAGCACTAGCTTTCTCGTCACTAGGTTGGTTCGCTCGCACTGAAGAAGCAGATGAGCATCCATATGTGAACGCGTTCACATTGGATAGGGCTGTGCATATGTTGCATGCAAAATCAACCGCATATATCAGCTGTAAAGAAGGCGAAACAACAGGTAGCGCGAACTGCTATCGCAATATAATCTAAAGTTTTCATTGCTTCAATAATATCGTCCTGTATTCGGCTAGACCACTTCATAAGTACGCTAAAATCTTCCAGCCAACTGCTGCGCTATTTCTTACTGTTCTTTGTTCCACGTGAATTATAAGTTATATTACTACTGCTAGTACTACTGCTATTTTCAATGCTCGAAGCGGCGTGAGTTTAAAAAAAAGTCCAATGACCTGCATTTATCTTCTCATGTTAAGCCAAGCTACCATGAGATGTTCAATGAAAGGATTAACATGTCGTGCAGTTGAAAATTAGTATGAACAATTGGCAAAGTAGAGAAGGAACTGAATAGCTTCCTGTTTTAATCAGTGAATGAAAGCAGACGATTATGCATGAGCAGTGACCCTCCTGTAACGCTGCTGTGAAATATGGAACTCGTCGTGAAGAAAATAAATTGCAATTTGAATTTTTGCATCCCATTATGGGAAATTTGTCAAATGGAAAGGTTGCAGCAAGAAACTGTTTTTTTTTTTTTTTTTTTTTTTTGTTCGAAACGAGCACTTTTCAAAAGTTGGATGGCAATTACGGCTGATAAAACACCCAAAATATGATGAAAGAAACTGCACTTCCTCCTTCCTCTTGATCTCCCCCACCCCCCCCCCCCCCCCCCGCGTTCGTCCACCTAAATTATTTGAGACCCAATGAGGCAACAACGATTCAGCTTTATTACAATTGCAAAAAAAAGGTAAGCTACTGTTGCAGCGCGTTTTGCTGGCTGACTCAAAAGAATTGCTCTTCTCATTCATGGATTCTGCTGACTCCTTCATCGGTATGACGACATATAAGACCGTCTCAGGTGCACACGACCAGGGATCTAGTCACACGCGGTCAAGGGCTGCTCTTCAGTATTCAAGCTCAAGCAAGAATTTCTGCGGAACAAGCAGTCACAACTTGTAAGCAAAACATTACGAGCATGCGTGGAACTTTGGCAACTTGGCAGCGACCAACTGAGACCTAGAGTCCTATACACCTGAGACGGTCTTATATGCCATCATTTTTTGTTTCTGGGTACATATATTATCATGGAGCTGTAAACAATTTGCTGATCATCTGAAAATCGATAGGCTACATGTGAATCCACCGGTTGGCTTTAACATGCAACGAAGCGATCCCGACATCTTCGCATGATGACCGTATGTCTATTTCTCTACTGATTCGTACGAAGGTAAATAGCACAGGTAAAGGAAGGCGATGACGTATCCGTAGTATGTATGGATCGAATTCTCTAGAACAGTCTTCGTAGTGTGACATGAGAATAGTTGCACTATCATGAGGTGTGTAGTCCATTCCTGTTGCCTCGTCTGTGATATATGCTTGTCTAAAACATGTTCTTATTTCGTGATATCATGTAAAATGATCTTTAACCGTAGAAATTTTAATGCCAAAAGTCCCAAAGGATCAAAATGTTTCGCAATAGCTCGTAGAACAGCACGTTTCTTTGGAGCTGCTTGTAGAGGCTTATATGGGTTCAATGTTATGTTGTTCGCGTTGGTAGCCCACGTTGTCCCTCGATCTTTGCAAATGTGATCACTGTATCGATCATCCGTAACTACTGGCTTGTTCACTTAAGGTGTATTGGATATATAATCGCGTAAATCCATCTTTGCAGGTGAAAATTTTTTTCCCTAGGCCGCGATATGCTTCAAGTGCTGTAAATAGCCAAAGAGATAACACTAAAGGAGCATTCCGTGAAATAAAGTGTCACTGAGAGAGTTTCTCAACGGAGAATTTGTACCTGTACGGTGAACAATTCGCTTTCTTTTATGCTCTTGAGTGACTAACAAGTAAAAAATAAACGCAAAAGTAGAAAAAACAAGCTGATGTGGGATATAGGGCGATAAGTCATTCCGTCGATTCCAAAGTAGCCTTTCCAGTGATTTCTGCCCTGAGTTGCTCTTGAAGAATCGTATTGTGTTGTTCGAGATGACCAGTTTTTTCTTGGAGTCTTCATGAACTGATTGCAGGCTATCAAAACAAGCCAAAGTTGTTCGTCAAAATCCTGTTGCTTCGTTTTATACAAACAACCTATATGGTAGCGCCCATCGAGGAGATGAACAACCAATTTTTAAATGGCCACTGTGACGCGTTCATCATCTTCTAGGAGTTCATTGTTCGAGTTGATACCGACATTTTGGAAATTTCAAACAACATAAACACAAAAACCAATTATTGCAGTCATTCATTTCCACCTATCCACTCCCCTTCAAATTACCGAGACGAAGTGTTACGCGATATACATTCGTCGAACATGCAGGCGGGTACCTTTATCGCCCCAAAAGTGGCGGATGAAATGGGACTAACAAAATATTTGACGCAGTCATATCACATTATCCAATATGATAACACTTAACTCAGTGGACGACAAGACTAGAAAAACCACCAGCTCAATTGTTCTTCCCCCACCCCTCCCTCCCCCCCCCCCTCCTCCTTTCCATCCTCCTGCTGCTCCTTTTTTCTTTTTTTCCACGAGCCTAATGGAGATCACAATTCGATGTGAGCAGTCTCAGTTCTCTATTTCGAAGGAAAGCTAATGGCTTCGTATACGTCGCCGGCAAGCGTCGAAGTGATAATAAAAGAGGAAGAGATAGAAAACACGAAAAGAGGAGTGGCTTTTGAGACAAAGGGAAGAAAGATTTGACGCAAGATTAATCAGTCGTGGTCATGGTCGTCGTTCAATTGTGGAGTTGGATCCTCCTGCATATAGTAATTATTTGTCAAAAGTCGTTGATCTTGGAAGTACGATCTTGTTCGCTTGTGGGGTTTAACGTTTCCGTAAACAAGTGTTTGTTCATGATGCTTGACCTGGGAACAAAGTCTCATGTACTTGTGCATTTGAATCTTTTTGTTATTGGTCGAGTTGGTTTACAACAGTTTGTGGTATTTTCTACCAGTTAAATGCAGATATGGCTTTGTCTACTGAAGGAAATGCTTCCGTTCTTTATACAGCTGATGAAAGATGCACCACTTACCTGATACTTCTCATTTCCTTCAAAAATGTTCCTTGGATGCAGCGATTTCTGGGAAAGGTTTCTGATTCCATCTGGTAGAAGTATCGTTCACAAGTGTGAGGACTATAATAGTTCCTGTGGTCACTCGTCATCACACTGCCGGGGTGATCGACACTCTTAGGATGCCTATCTATGGCCTCAGTCTTCGAGGCTAGTGCACGGCGTATCTTTCTGCTGTGCAGATTATGTTTGAATTTATCATTGCAGTGTCCAATACGGCAGATTCTGATGATGCTCAGAACACCGACAAGCTTCACCAGTATATGGTGGTTTCCGGGGATGGAAACGAGGAATTTTCGAAGAGGTGGATGCAGAGGCGCAGCCGCCGAATGTACTTCTTTGTGTTGACGAGGCTATAGATGAGCGTATAGTGATAAGTTCAACAGATTGGAAATATGCCTCGATTACGATAAGCTTTGACATATTCCCAGCGTGTTGGACATACCCTCACTACCGCTGTGATCAGAGACGTCCACTCATGGGTGTTGACTGCGATCCGGTCACAGCAGCAGCGTAAATATCACCGACTCGCCAACACAGCTGAAAGTTTTGTAACTATTATAAATGTTCCTTTCTGCATGTCCGTACTCGAAGACATTTGCGAAAGTTGCCGCCAACCTGCGTATTCTATGAAATCATCCATTCTGTTCAGCTCGATGGTCACACCTGCCCAGTCACCTCAGTTCTTACCCCGGCACGATTGCGCCGATCTGAAATATGGAAATATATATAGCTCACATACGAAGAGGCGCACGGTTTCCCCTGTGCGCCTCTTCGATTATCAATTCCGTGATTCGATGTTTGGCAGGGAGCAAAATGGGCCATCTCGTCTATGCGGGGATATCTTCGTTTTCGTATCTACCTTTGCATTGTAACAGCCCGTCTGTATCCATCACCCCTAACTTCTTTCTTAGGTGATGCGGCTTGTTACATCGTACGGTTTCTTTCAGTGTACGAAATTGGGAATTTTGCACTGTCCTCAAAATCTTACTCTCCGCTTCCCGGAGTTCCTTCATGCTTAACGGGGCCTGTCGGTTCCGATGTTCTTTCCCAATCTTTTTCCACCTAAGGATATAGGCTACCACTCCCTTCAACTTATTCCACGTACTCACCGGAACCGCTATCCTTTCTAGCCAGTCTTCCTCCATCCTCTGCTCACTCTGCATAGTGGTTAGGTTCATTTGCAGACTATTGTACTTTTCTTGATCTTCCACTCTTGTCGCCTGATCCTCACCTGTCGTCCACTGCTCTATACCTTCAACCAACCATTCCGGCCCTCTCCACCATATTTTATTGACGGCGAGGTTTTCCGGCGTAACACCCCTGGACGCGATATCGGCTGGATTTTCATTCTTCCGTACATACCTATATTCGATTCCTTCATAATTCTTCAACTCCTGGACGCGGTTCGCCACAAACTTTGGCAACGCTCTGCTACTCGTTATTCAGGCTAGGACGCACCTAGAATCACTTTATACCAATTTTCTCTCAATGGTCAACTTTAACTGCTTTTCTATATACGTCAAAGCCCTTGCCCTAATAACGCACGCCATTAATTCAAGTCTCGGTATAGAGATGTCTCGTAATGACTTCAAACGTGTTTAGGCGAATACTATTTGACTTTCAACCGCGTCGCCATCCTCGCTACAAAGATAAATCACGGCCGCAAAGGCATGATGGGAAGCGTCAACGAGCAACTGTAACTTCTGCCTATTCGTTCTCTCGNAGATAAATCACGGCCGCAAAGGCATGATGGGAAGCGTCAACGAGCAACTGTAACTTCTGTCTATTCGTTCTCTCGACAACCTTGCGTGAGAGTGTAAACTTCGGGTATTCTTTCCACTCCCTCACTATATTACACCAGCCTGCCTGATGTTCTGGCTTTAATACCTCATCCCATTGATACCCCTCTTTTCACAAGGTTTGAAAGAAGCGCTTGCCATGTAGAAGTACTGGTGAGATTAGTCCTAAAGGATCGAAATTGGCTGAAAGCTGCAAAAGGACCTTTCTCTTTGTGAACACCACGTCCTCCTCCATCTCATCGACCACAAGCTTCATAGTCAGGGTATCCTCTCGCCTGTCCCAACTGAGGCCAAGAACGCTGGTGGTAGTTTTAGCCATTTTGTCCGCTTCTCGGAACTGGGTGACCACAAGCGAATCGTTAGATGCCCACTCTCGCAGATCCATCGACGCTTTGTCGAATATGTTTTTCGCCTTGTGATACATCTCCACTTCTCTCCGAGGTTTCTGCACATAGGACGACGTTGTCTACATAGGTGTTCTCCTTGATTTGTTCGGTCAATGCTTTTATCTCCATCTCCTCCCCATCATTCATTTTTTCCGCCTCCTTAACCATCTTCTCCATGTGGTACCGTAACGTTGCTCCCAGTAAAAAATGGGCTGGAGCGATATGTTTTTAGGTTATCGTTGAGCATAACCTTTTCTGGACGGTCTAACCATAGGAATTTCGTGACGTCTCGCTCCATCCTCCTTAAAGCAAGCTGTAGGAACGCTTCCTCCAAATCTGCCACCATCACTATTTCCGGGAGTCCTAATCTTAACAACATCTCGCCTAGATTCGGTAAGAGTGCTTGTCCCGAGTACAAACACTCATTCAAACTTTTCTCGCGTTTGGGGGCCTTCGCGGAAACATCAAAGACGATCCTTAGCTTAGTGGTATTCTTTGTCGGTGTTATAACGAGCTGATGTGGAAAGTATCTCACCGGTCCATCTGGAATACTTTTCCTGGTTACTTCTCCGATTATTCCCGCGCGCTGCTGCTCTCGTAAGTTTTGGCTATACCCTTTCAGTAGCTCCGGGTCACCCTGTAACCGCTTCAATAGGGACTCAAGGCGACCGAAACTTAATCCATAGTTGCTTTCAAGGCGGACGCCTTCATATTTCCAAGGCCAACACACCTGGTACCGACCGTCCACGAACTCGACCGTTTCATCAAACTTCTGTGTAGCGTAATCATTCTCTCCGTCCGTCGCTTGTTCTTTCACTCCAGTGGCTTCGAGTTCCCAAAACCTGTCGACTTCTGCCCACCTATTTTCTGCCTCACCCAATTCTCCGACGATGTGTACATCCCAGTTGGCCTGATCCTCAACTCCTTCCAGTCGTCCCCACTTTTGTCGAGATACGATATAAATTGTTCGCGAGCCATTCAGGAACTGCCTCTCCTATGAGTTCCCAATAAAGATCGGATCCTATCAAAACTTCTGGAGCAACTACCAACTCCTTCCCCAAACTCTTTCCTCCCTATTTCCTTGGGGCGATTTGCGGCAGACTAACTCGCTAACTAATCTGGTTAGTACATTGAGCACCAATTGGGACTCGACCTTTTTCAGCCGTTTAGTCGCAAAGTTGGCCAGTGAAATCATTTCCGACATAATTGGACTCAGACTGAGTCGCTTTGCAAACGACGATGAAATGAAGGACCGCTGCGAGCCGGTATCAAAAAGTGCATATGTTACGAGTGTAGAGCGGTTCTTATCATTTAGATTGTAGACTTTTACACGAACAGTTGGCAGATACACTTTTGGTACCGTGCCCAAAACTACACCAGAAATCTCCCCCAGTTGTGTTTTCTGCTTCTGAGGGAGGAAGATTCCCGTTTGTTTCGACCGTCTGCATTACCGCCGCATTGGCTCGGAATTTTACATGCCGGTTTGTCGACATGCTATGAGGACCGTGACTTCTATTCCCTGGTTCCTCATGGATACCGTAGGCCATTTTTACCGCCGATTGGGATGCCCACTCGACGCAGGGTGCGGTAACTGATCCTCTCTGTGGCAGTGGGAGGCGGGATCTATCTCCACTACCACTAACGTCCATCTCAGCGGTCAACGCTTGCTGTTGAGGCTGACTTGCAAGAGGGTTTGTTATCTGGCTGCGCTACTGGACTGCGCCAACCTAGATTAGCCACTTCCCTTTGCGAGCACAATGCTTTATGATGGTTACGGCGACAAAAGAAACATGGTCTATCGAACTTACAATTCCTACTTATGTGTCCCCCGCGCAGACATCTATAGCATAAACTGCGTTCTAGAATGCGATGCTTCCGGTCCCTTGCACTCCGGTATATCATGCATTCATCCGCTGAATGGGACTGTTCACAGAGCTCACAAGCTCTGAACCCGTGAGTCTCTGCCGCTGCAAAGCTCGCGGCTAATTTTGCAGAGGTTCTGTGGGGTTCTTGTCAGTCAGACTTGCTACTTCTTCTTCCGCCTTGGATACATGTCTAGCGCTCCCTTTATTAGCTCCATGTCCCAATCTCGAGCCATTTTGTCTTTGATCATCTCCTCCAGAATGGGAGGCGGGAGCTTCTGAAGCACCGACATTACTAATGGAGGGTTATCGAGTGGCTCTTTCAGTGTTTTCATCTGCCGGCAAGCTTTGGATAAGGCCTCATGGAACCTTTTCAGATCGCTCATTCTTTCTGTGCATGCCGGTAGCATTTGAAGTGTTCGATATAAATGTCTCCTCACAATGACTGGATCCCCAAACTTCTCTTTTAGGATTTCTATTGCTTCTTGGTAGCTCTCACTGGTAATAGGCAGGCCAGCAACAGCCTCCTTCGCCTTACCGTGCAAAGAGCTTATGAGATGTGTCATCTTGATGATTGGAGGGATCGGTTGCTTACCTACCACGGCATCAAAAGAGTCACAGAATCCCCTGCGCTCGAGAGGATCACCGTGAAACTGTGGAAGGGTAGCACGCGGCAGATCCATCCTCCCTATGCTTCCTTCCTGTTTATCCTCTGAGATCTGTGCTGTCTTTGGTGTATCACATAGCTCCATTAGCTTACACTTTAGACACGCCACTACCTCTTCTCCCTTCTCTGCTACTTCCAAAAAGTTGGTGGGTGCGGCGCATTCCTCATCATACAACTTACTTTCTCTCACAAAGACCTCACCCGACAGGTTGCTTAGAAACTCTCTCCATTTTGCATGTGTGGCCCCAATCTTCTCCACACCTCTC
Organism: Toxascaris leonina; assembly: GCA_022844705.1. Lineage (NCBI taxonomy): Eukaryota > Metazoa > Nematoda > Chromadorea > Rhabditida > Ascarididae > Toxascaris > Toxascaris leonina. The sequence goes on from JAARMF010000046.1 coordinate 143,346, forward strand.
CAACAACGCCAGATCTCTCCTTACCTTAGATTTCAGAACTTCAACCTCTCCTTCATTTTCAACCTGCTCAGAATAATCTGACCATTCATTTAGTACCCTTGCAATCTTTCCGTAGTGAGCGCAAGTTGCCTAGGAAGGCCGACTGAAGACATGATTATCGAAAAGCTTGCTACGATGACCTGAACTATAGCTGCCGCAGAATAGACCAGCTCTTACGGGACCCCCTCCGAATCCTTTGTTTCCTATAGCCCAACCACCTTTTCTCGGCTCGTGGCACCATGTGAAGACTTCTCCCTTTTTGGGAGGAAGTCAGCAATATATACTGAGTGTCTAAGGGTCAAAAAGAGAGGAGAAAGGGGTATACAAGAAAACCGTGCGGCTGTTGTTTCGACCGGTCTGCTGCCTTCCATGGGCTCCAACGTTCTCGGTCAGCCTGACGCCTCGACCGCCACCTCTGAACGCCTGTCGCGCTTTGCTCGCCGCTGATCACCGCT
>JAARMF010000046.1:150657-163741 GCA_022844705.1 Toxascaris leonina
TGTGCACAGGACTTTGAGAAAGAGTGCTCAAAGTTTGCAAAAAAAAAGCCGAGAAAAGCGCCTCATATGCTCCGCCAACAAAAAATTATTGAATGGGAAACTCAGCACTCGAACAGATATTTCTGCATGAAAACTGAAAATAATTTGATCATCACTACTGACTTGGAAAAACGGGAAGTGTCTGCAAATTACTTCTCTGAAGTGTTCACCAGTGACGATAATGAGGCACCTTTCTTACCTGTAAGATGCGATAAAAAATTATATTGGGTTTCTATTGGCTGTGATGTGGTCAGCGCAGCTATTAAAAAGCTCACCGGTCGGATCTCCTTGACCCCAGACTCGATACCTTCGTACTTTATAAAGCGCGCTTCTAGAGGTTTATGCTACCCATTTTCTTATATATTCAAACACACTGTGGTCAGTGCTTCCCTACCATCAAAATGGAAGATGGCTATTGTAACACCTATATTGAAAAAGAGTCTAGCGAGCAGTGTGCAAAATTATCGCCCCATCAACCTAACTTCATCAATATGTAAAGTCTTGGAAATTATCGTTGAAGAAAATATTTTGTCCCATTTCGCTTCCAACGCATTGATTAGTCCTGCTTAGTATGGATTTCAGCCCAGAAAGTCCATGTTCTCGCAGCTGATATCTTGTTTTCGTAACTGTTACTCCGCCGTTAATAAAAACCAGCAGGTTGAAGGCGGTTCAGATTGATTGTGCTGGAGCCTTTAATAGAGTTTGCCACCAGAAACTGTTAATTAAACTTAAAAGTTATGGGGTATGTGGTGAACTTTTGGAATGGCTGAGATCTTTTTCATCACAACGAGAGTTTGTGGTAAAGATTAGTGGATCCTGTTCACAGCCTCGTATTATTATTAGAGGAGTTTCACGAGGGAGCATACTTGGTCCTTTACTCTTCCTCATTTACGTAAATGAGGCTGTTGGCGGACGACCTTAAGATTTATCGCTCACTTAGCAATCCTGCTGCGGACTATTACGAGCTTCAAAAAGACCTTATATATCTAGAACGTTGGTGCAAACTTGGCAATTGCGTAATCCGAAGAAAAAAGTAGTCTCCTTCATTTGAACTTTCATCATGACTGCCCTCTACGTCTAAATGGCAATAAGCTTTGCGCGCAAAACGTTATCAAAGACTGAGGTCTGCATATCAGTTCAAACTTCAAATGGACTTTTCACTGTAGGGAAGTGGCAAGAAAATCATCACGAGTAGCCAATTGTATACTACGTGCGCTAGAACATCCGTGCATTGAACACTGCAGACTTGCTTTTATTGTCTATTGCCGCCCTCTTCTCGAATATTGTACTCAGATATGGTCACCATGTACTGATAAGGACGCCGGAATGATTGAAAGTGTGCAGAGGCGATACACAAGATCTGCTTCTCGTAAGGCCTTTCCTGATTGCGTTATTCCTTCCTATCCCGAAAGATTGCAGATTTCCGGCCTGAAACGTCTGAAGTACCGACGACTTGAATTTGTTCTCCACTTGAAGGTAGTAAATGGCTGCTGCGATATCCGGTTCGATAGCATCCTTGCATATATCCCATTTTAAACGCATTCCCGATTTCATCGTTTCCAGCTACAACATAGATTTTCGACCAAATGAGGATATTAAGGTCTTTTTCTTTTCGGGCCTTTCAGGTATCGAATCAACTAGCAGCTGATATTGTGGAAACTAGTAATCCCACTGCTTTCAAAGAGAAATTAACCCAGTTTGACTTATTGTCCTTGAGGGGAGTAGACGGCAGGTCAATATGCTGTTTATATGTGTGTCATCTCGGTCCAGCCTTTTGTCATCACTACCACATTCGTGATACTTGGATGTTTTCGTGTTGCGTTCATTTGGGTGGAAGCGAATGATTGTCAGGTTTAAAGGCTTGCCTGAATCTTTTCATCTGAAGAACCTATGCTGCTCAAGTTGGAAATAACCTCGCAAAAGGATATTAAGATTCGAAAGTCAAACAGTTGAGGGAGGAACTGCCAGCCGATTTGGAAGGTTGAAAGGCTTTAGTCGGGTTTGATTAAAGCCTTGCTTGTTTAGGTCTTGATAAGGTCATTCCATCCTCTACTTCTTGGCATTGGGCGTAATCAGCAGGAATTAGGGCTGTTCTACATCAGCACAACTCATAGTTGCGGTGTTGCTTGTGTTCTCGCACCCTTGTGATTTACCGCGGTAAAGGGCGTTCTACGCCGGACGAGCAGATATTGGCCATTTTGCTTGGTACAGCCGCCTTCGTATCGAAACACACATTGTCGGATTCGATTCTCGAGTCCAATGAACCTTTCTGATTGAAATTCTGAGATGTGTCTGCTAGGATCTTTCGTCACTCTCGACTTTTAGTCCTCATGTCGACGTATGCCCCATTCGAACTTTTTTGTAGGGATAGTTCTTTCTTTTCGTCCTTCACGTAATTTTTTTCAGCTCGTAACGGTTTTCTCTGTCCTTTCAATAGTTAGATTTCTTGATTGCTCGTGTTTTCACAACTTAACGCGTTTCCCATCCCTCCTGTACTGTTTCTTTTGCAGTAGATATATGTTGATTTTAAAGATCGTCTTCGAAAGTTTTTGAATGGTTTCAGTTGCATTCATTCTAGCTGGGAATTTCGAGGGGAATAAGAGCTTTTTCATTGTGCCGGATTTTTTTATAGACGTATGACTTGAATCTTGATATTTTTGCGGTGAATATTGGAAATTCGAAGGAGGCGTCAAATTTCAACATTTGCTTCTACGGGAATTTTTGGAAACTGGCTTACGCAATAGGTGGCAAGTTGCATATGGCCTTCTTACGCATCTACGCATGTTCGCTCTGCTGAAATCAAGATCAGCCAAAAACTTCATTTTGAAGGAAGGGGGAGGCGATAGACTAAGGGCTATCAATCTAACAGATTGATAGCTCATTCAGTGACCGTCCGCAGTTAGCGAAAATGTCATAGTCGTTATTTTGAAATGAATGTGTTTTGCAATGAATTTTGTAATGATTGTGGAAGATTTTGTGGGCAGATGCTTTCGGATCGAGTTTTTTAGAAGACAAAGTTATACTCCAATTTGATGGGACGTTGTCGAGAAAAGAAGCGGACCCTGAGTTGGAGCTTATTTCGGGGCCTCCGAGAAGCCGTTGAGTTGACATTTTACTGTCCAAATTTGCACTGTGGCGGAACTGCTATATTTTTATGGGAGCTGGAAGGAGAGGGAGAAGGGACCTAGTGTCAAAACGCATTCTTAATGTCAGCATCTCCTTGAGGCGAAGTGCTATTCAGTGGGAAAGAGCTTATATTCAGAACTTCATGTTTTTACTTGTAGCGCTCATAAAGATAGTTGACCGCTTATCAATGTATCGCGGAGTGACCGACAACGTTGGATGACTGATGAATCGCGCGAAACGGTGCTCTTTTGGAACGCTCAAGCCATAGATTGCAAAGGAAATTTTTCTTCGAACTTAGTTACACCAGGTTCATGATATTCCGAGATATGCCACTATCGACTCAATAGGGGAAAGCAAGCTGGACACATGGGATCAGCTAAGATTGGGTTGAATGAGGCCTATGGGAATGACTGCTGATATGTTTCCTATGGTTTGTGACATGTGGGCTCATTGGGGAGAAATGAGAAAAACTTGAAAGGAGCGTTCGTATCAATTTTCCACTGTATCACTTATTGTCAGATCCTTAGGTGTGTTTAATTCATTAGTTTCTTACAACTGAAATGTTTTTTTCTCTTCCAGGTTCATATTTTTTCACCATCTATACTTATTCATGAAACCTGAAACACTGAGCATTCTTTCAACTACAAATTTCAGGCATTGTGGGCAGACCTCCAAACACATGCTAGCATATCGGTGGTCGTATGCAGGAATGCACTAATTGGACTGCAGTGATGGATCATTTCGCTTAGGTATTTTGAACCTTACAACTTCTCTGCTACATGGTATGCTGTGTGGCATTAATCTCGCTCTTGCCGGGCTAACATTTACAAGTGAGCAAGTAGTGTGCATGCTGTTACTTTTTTGAAGCGTATGCTGATGATGGTGGATAGAGAGACTTATGAGTTGGGCCACCAGGTTTTATTGGTGTAATTTCATTCAAATTTTGGTAGCTCCCGGCTTCTGAACGATAGGAACTATTGTTAGCAGACCAGTTGGAATTAATGACAATGTCACCGCTATCAAGCACTGGCAACTGCCAGTAAGCTGATGTCCTGTGAGCGCGATTCTAGTGGGGAAACTTAGAGCAGAGGGCACTGCGTTGACGTCTTTGTGCTTCGATTAGGCGATGGATTCTGCGTTGTGTGATTTATAGTACGTTCCATTGGCGCGTTCTCACTTTGAACACATCTTTTGGCGCATCGTTATCGTCTCTCTAACTGCTATGTCAGTTCAAAATTGATCAGTGGGAGCGATTTCTTGGCGAACAGCGCTCACTAGAATGTACCGATGGCGATGTGATCCGAACTCCAAACTTGTTAAAACCTACTGATTTGAGTTTCTGGTCGAACATAGCGGTTCCACTTTGTATTCTTTCTGGGAATCATTCCGTTGACGATTTCTTTGAACAGCGTAGCCAATGTGGAGTAATACTTTTCAGAGCTGCAATTTCCGCTGGGAACGAAAGCGAGACGATGTGGATCTACTAGTTTGTGGCTGAAGATCTTGTGGATTCTCTATATGAAATAGTTGAGGGCAGCTATAATGACTTGAAGTCGAAGTGCGTGTGTCTCCTTGCAAACTTTTGATCTACTTTGTGGTTTATTCTGTGTGTAGGCTGTTTTTTATCGACCTCACAGCGCCACTTGGGTCGGGGTTTTTGATTTTTTTGACCCTACTCATAAATATTACAACTTCAGAAAGATTAATCTGGCGCTGTGCCAGATTTGCTCGAGTGGGGGTGGAAGAGTTCTTTGATCTACTTTTGATCTCTCTGTCGGGGCAGCATTGGGAGGTTTTGACCTATCTTGCATTTGGTTCCATTTGTGGCAACTGGAAGTTTTTGATCTGTTGCTCGTGCATGTCGCGATTGTGAGGGTTGTGAAGCTGAGGTGTTGGCGCCTGGCGAAGTTCGTCGGGAGGTGTAGGAGAGGGGTTTTTTTTAAATCTGCTTTTGATCTGCCAGTCTATGCGATTGTTGGTTAGCGGTTAAATTCTGACTTACCTTTTGACTTGATATGTATGTGGTGGGTTGTTTGTTCTGCCCTCAAGTGTTGTTTAGCCCAGCAACTTTGTGAACATCGGTCCCGTCTCCTGGCGAGAGGACGGGAGGTGAGTGGGAGCTGAAGTTTTTAGGAAAGAGAAACTCACTTGAGAGGTTTGAACCCGAGAATTTAGGTGATTTACTTGCTGAGTAATGCTTATAAGTTGAAGCAGGAAATATAACAAGTGCGGAATAACCAATTCTTTCGCATTCACAATACGTCCGTTTTCGTGGCGAGACGACAATTTATCTCAAGTAAGCAGTCTTTCGCCTTTCTGCGCCTTTCAACTGTTTACACCACTAAACCCGCGTGAACCAATGTCCAAATTAATTAGTTACAAAGCTTATAATTGCTTTCCTGAAGGAAGGGGGGAACCTGCTGTAGAGATATGAGGGACTCGACTGAAACTTGCTAGGATGCAGATGGTCCAACCGCTTAAGAGGGCCGATGAATTTTTCACCTGCTTTTGTAGTTTTTTTTTCATCGGCGATTGAACTGGTCGAGATTGATCGATTGTTTGTGCAATTATTCGTCGAGAATTTTGAATTCATCAGAAGTCTGAAATTGCTTGGCCAAACGTTTACTTCGAAAGTGAGCAGAGTACACAGCTAAGCAGCACGTTTATTCGATGTCCAAATTTTTGTCGTTTCTTCAAATTAACCGAATTTGTGATCGTGATTTCAGTATTGTCTACAAGCACACCGAGTGCTCATCATTCGCGATCAGCATTTAAAAAATTCTGGTAAGTTCCCCTCTCCCTTCAGGAAAGTAATCAGAAGCTTTGTAACTACTTAATTTGGACATTGGTTCACACAGGTTTCGTGGTATAAACAGTTGAAAGGTTAGTGCGTTATTCGTGTACACAGTCAGCATGTATAACACAATCGTATGACACGATTGCGCCGGAAATCTTTCAATACTATTTATGTCGTTCCTATGAGTGAACATATTCCCCTGTGCTTATGGCTCCCCCTCTCCTCCTGCCACCCCCTTCCCAACACTGCCTCGCTCACTTTTCTAAAATCCAAACAAAGATTGAAGTGTCGAAAAGAATAATGTGGAAGAGTCGAAGCAAACCGAAGCTACTAATGGGCGAAGGAAATGGGCCGTTCGGAATAGGGCGATCGTTGATTAGTGGTACCGCTGCTCCTTTGTCGTACGCTTTCGAATGTGTACAAAAGTGCGTTACACCAATGTGGTTTGCTTGCAGGTTTGTTTGCCTACATGTCCGGCAGTTCCAGTTCCTGGACTGTGGAAATCGTTTAGGTGGGTTTCGAAGATATGATCCACATTGTAGTCAACTTCCAAGCTCCGTTTATTCTCGATTCCTCATAGTTTGTAGGTCTGATGACACTAAAACGTGCAGGGGGAATTTACTGCGAATATCTTTGAATGCGGAATGAAAGCCAAATTTTTAAGTAAGCGAAGGACATCTCTCTCACTTCTGAGGAGCTTTCAAATCAAGAGGCTGTGGTGAAGACACCTTGATTCGTTGTTACCTCGTCCCTAAACAGTGAGCACTGCAAATGTCTCAGTTTGATCGCCAAGTCATCCCAGAATATCCTGCTGCTTCGTTCCAGAATATCTTGTCTTTCGATCCCAGAATGTCTTGTTTTTCGCCTCCGGAACACCCTTTTCCAAGCCAACTATGCAATGAGGCTTTGTACGCCAACAACTAAATATTTCTGGCCAGTTAGATCATCACTACCAGACGCAAGGTGGTTCGGAGGTGAAAAAAACTTGATTGAGATCTGCTAAGTTAGTTGAGGCTTATTTTCGCCCACATATTACAATTTGGCGGTTTTTTCAAAGTGTGTGAGCATATTTGCTTAAGTGTCGTCAAGTTGGGAACATTAACCTTTAGCCGTCCATTAGCTGCTCAATATAGCACCTGCCGTACTGTATTTTGTTTAGCATTCCATTATCCTTTCGTGTTTTCTGCGGAAAAAAATACCGTTATCCAAAACCTGGACACAGTTGCTTGTGATAGAAGGAGAGGCAGAAATGATAGTCAAACAAGTGATGTAGCAATTAAACGCAAGTCTAGAAGGGCATGCGGTCGTTCTGCGCATTCAACTGTACTAATGGAGTTGGCAGGATATGTGCTTCTACAATCCCGCTTATGGAGCCAATGAGTATCGTAAATTACATTGAAAAAATCAAGACATGCGCCTCATATTCCAAGCGAACCGAATACCGATACAAATCTTTCAACAGCATGTTCAGATAGATTCGTTCTGCCAACCTGCCCAGTCGTAAAATGTGATCGAACCAGTCGGAAAACATGTGTCAGTTCCAGATGCATTTAACTGTCTGTGATTACTTCAGCAATTGACCGATCAACGTGAGACTGAGTACGTCGTATCCTGTGGTGTGGTTTATATCTAAGAGATATCATAGCTCTAGCTTTAATAGTTCGCGAGTTGAAACTGCAAGGCATAAACACAAACAGAAGCATATGTGCGCATAAGCACCAGAACGATCCTACTATAACGTCTGTTGCAAACGCGACTTTGCGAGGCGCATGAAATAGCTCCTATGTTTTCAGTCAAATTCAGACACTGGAATATGTGAAAACAATTTTCGTTCAAAAATTGAATGAGTTCCGAACTCTAGTCCGCTGTTTCGCGAGGCATTCTATCTTTCCTGTGACGGTGTTGTTCGATGCAGACTCAGAATCTACCATCAGCTAAAGGCCGATGGTTCGTCTCCAGGTTACGACGATTTTTTTGTCACTTGACATTCCCCTGTATAAAACCGAAAACTCACGAGACCAGCATTCACGCGCGTTGTGGGCACTGGCTTTGAAAAGTTATCTCTGACGCTCTTAAATTTGCTTTTGATTGAAGGTCTTTGCTGGGATACTGATCAGCGGGGACTTTTTTTTGCGCCCAATATTCATCGGATCGAAGCGAATTTATAAGCTAGTTTCCCAAACAACTCCAATGACCCAGTGCGCACATCAGCTGTGTTATGCAGAAAAAAAAATCTTAGGTTATTCCTCAATTATTTTAGCTCTTTTCCATTCCATCTTTTCCAGCTATTTTTTATCCGTTATCTTGAAATGAGCTATTTTTCTACCCGTTTCAGAAACGTCTAACGTAATTGTGTTATCTGCGTGGAAGCTGCAAAAAAGAGTGTGTTTCTTTGAAGGAGAAGAAGTAAGGAGGGTGAAGGGATTGAGCTGGAGGAGAACGAAGAGGGAAGGCGTTAGGAAGGGGAGAGAGGACTTACGGAACGATCACAAACACGGCCGGAAGAATAGCAGTTGAACTGTTTGCTGAAATTGTTTTTGGCCGAGAGGTGATGATTTGTCACTAAGCTAAAGCTAATTGCAACTGCGTTATATGCTAGACCATTGAAACTTGTTTTTCATCAAGAGATATTTAGAATGTTATAGCAAAGAGAAGCAAGAGTGAGATTGGGAATAAACAGCAGAATTAATGGTTGTGATTATTTCTATGTTATATAATTGTACTGGGCGCTATTATTATGCGAGAGTGGAACTATCAGGCGGAAGAAAACCGCGACGTGATGTGATGAATCACAGCTCGCAGGGGCGGAGAAGCTTTACACTGCCTCGGGGGTGCACGTTCTGAAAATCAGTCGCGTATAATGGGGGTTATCAATCGCTTGCTTTTATCAGAGGGTTCTGTTGACACTGTTTACTCTATGTTCATGCTATATCATGTTTGGATAGAACTGCCGTGAAGCAGCAATTCTTGGAATGTTGCGGTTCTAGCGTATGCGTTCGAATAAAGCTAGTCTGATAGAGCAACTTCGGTTGGCAAGGTGTATTTACGCCGGACATAGTTGCATGCCTCATCAATGTAGCTACTATATAATGTTTTTAAGTGTTCGCCAACGTGCAGGGTTCGCTTCAGGCAAGATGCGAAAAGTGACTATGATATTGTTGCTTTATCTTCGGATAAGCTGCAATGATGCGGTCGGGAAATGCGGAAGTCGCATTGTACACGCAAAGTTTTTTTTTTTTTCTTTTTTTCTTCTTTTGCTGCAAAAACGGTGGAAGGTAAAAGCAACAATGGTTCGAGAGAGAGGGCGAAAGGCAGAAGTCTGAAAGTGATAGCTCGAGACTATATCACAATTTATCTATATTTATTGCTGTGAAGGAGAATGCAGCTTGCGAATTTTTCAAGGCAGTAAGAGAATATAGCACACTGGAAGTAATTTCTTTCACAGTAAATGTAATTTAATGCGGTTCACGAAAGTTTGGATAGATGGAGTTGATCATTGCGTCATTGCTGAAATTTGAGTGCCCAATGGAATATAGCTCACAGAAATTTCGAAATGACACAACATAATCTAATATATTCATCGCAATTTCGGAAGCAGTTGCTTCTTTCGGCGGTAGATGTATAAGAAACCATAGATGTCAGCCGTAGATGTGTAAAAAATAAACGTGAATTAGCCTGCTCATTTTTGCTTGCAACTCTTGGGAATGAAAATGAATGGGACATCGCCTATGTACATCACTACTCTCCGAGCAAATGGCATTTTATTTTTCTTTTTGAGGCGGAAAAAGTGAAAGGCCAACAGAATAGCGGGTTAAGAAGAGCATAACCTCTTCTAAAGCCTCAACAGCGAAGGCTTTCACTTGAGTTAATATACTCACATGCAGATCTTCATTTCGTGTGTGGTCGGACAATTTCTTGATAAACTGAAGGTGTTCTTGGTCATTCAAAAGATGTTTTTCATCAGCTGAAAGAGCATGTTTGGCTTGATACTTTTGTTAGCTTTCTTCCTTGATAACCCTTTTCTTTTGCTAGGCTAGTTCCGTCAGTAATTTCGACTGAATGAGTCAGCGTTCATAAGTTTTTTGAAAAGCTTGCCGAAAAAAATTTCCATTTTTGGTCCATTGCAGTGCAAAGTTGCGCCCAAAGACATAGTTCGAAGAATTTCGTCTTGCAAGGTAGATATGTGCGCACAATTCGACGAATTGCTCTCGTCATCGATGTTTTGTATATGATGGTGGCATTGTGAAGTTGCCATTTCTCACAGTTTTTCCCGACACTTAAGAAGAGAGCATAGTTTTGGCACAGATTGACTTTTTTCAACTTGAGCGTCTTGGTGTGACTTCTTCAGTTTCTGATAATCTTTTCGACGTGCCTTGTTCGAACACACTGCTCACGTAGATTCCCGTGACTTTGTGAAAAACTCTTCAACTCGCAAGGGCAAGACCCGCTTTCTTAGCATCTCTTACAGAGAGGAGCAAATCTACGGGGTCTCCGCAAGGACACATTGATTCTAGAGAATCCTCCACGAGAGCTTGGATCTTGTTTTTTTTTTTTTTTTTTTTTTTTTTTTTTTTTTTTTTTTTTTTTTGAGTGCGGGGAGACTCTTGGTGTGAGATCAATGAATCAACTTTGAACGGGGTTTCGGTGAGTGAGGCCCCAAGTGAAGTGGGGTACTCAAGAAGAAGACGGAGCGCTCAAGAGAACGCAAAAATAATTATGCTATTAGAGAAACACCTGAATGACTGAAAATCGCACTTGTTTATTTTTTTTTTCATGGGAATTCCGATCGCCCGGGCGCGTGATCAGTGGTTCCACTGACGGCTAGAGGGTGTGGCATTTAGAGAGAGCGTGAAGCGGCTGGTGGGCACCTAGTCGACTGTGAAGCAGCGCCGTCTGGCAGAATTGCCATGGCAGCGGGCCACGGCTCCACTCGTTGAAAGTGCATCCTTTCTCCGGGCGGCGTCGCTGTGCTCACAATCCGCTCCACTCTCGCTTCGGTCTCCAGCTGACGTCATTGCCCGTACCACCTGCGGCTCTCCGTACTTATGACTCGTTGTGGCCCCTCTTCATTGCAGTCCCGCCTCCCATCAATTCCTGCAAAAAAAAAACAAACTGTTGACCACCATCCTGCAAACATGTGTACAGGCTTTAAGGCTGTACGCACGTGCCTGAATGTCGCGTTAGTCGATTTGGTGGCGCTGCGCGTGTTTATTTGCGTGTCTTTGTGCGCTTTGCAAAAGTCTGCGTTGGTGTGAAGGTGTGTGTTTTTGTGATGTTCTAAAGCAAATCTATCGAATACGTGAAGTGAAGGAAGCGTATGATAATGACGAGCCATAGGTCGTGCGCTATTCTGTTCTCATATGTACTCACTAACGGCACCTGCGACTGCATTTTGCAGCCTAGGACTGAGCTGAGACGGAGGCATGTGCAAGATTTGTTTTTTCGATGTTTCAAAGATTCTTTTTAGAGTCTTTATGACCGTGGTTCATTTTTTCTGCAAACAGACGATCAATTCACTATTGAAGGATAAATTTATGATCGATGACTGCATTTGATTATTTGCAAAATGTTGTGAAGATAAAGTGCCCTGAGCATGTTGTTCGATTTTGATGGTACTTGCGGTACTTCTTTATATGTTGTAAATTGTAAAATCAAAACTCTGTTCACTCCTTCCTCATTCGCATCAGTGCGCATCAGAATGAGAATGGCTGCGAATGGGATGTGATGATCGACAAGCAAAACTGCGAGGAAAAATAATCGAATTTAGGCGAAAATAATGCGCATTTCTATTAGTACAGAAGTGACATTTCACTAATTAACATGAGATTTTACTGGAGAAGATAAACTTTGATTTTCCAGTTTGAAAGACTGCTTATTCTCATTAAACTCTCTCCCCTCCCTCCTCCGTCGACTACTGCTAGCTGAACCTTTGAAAAGACCATCCAAGCGGGCTCAGAGAAGATGTGTGGGGAAACTTATCCGCATGGCAGTCCATCCTCGTGGCACTTTCCATGCACTGACTGCACATGTAACTGCTGTCGTTCAGTTTAGAAGGTCGTCGACTCGATAGATCGACTATTAGCTAATTAGCTTGCAACGTTCAACTGTTAAATGAGCGGCATGGTTGATGGCAGTTTTGAGTAGAATATCCTAATGCTTGCGCAGAGTGCTGACAGCTTTGATTAGCGACACCTGTCGTTTCTTCGTTGGTTGCACTGCCCGCATGAGATACGCCGATCTTATTGATTGCCAGCAATTAATTTTTTTATGAAATTGAAGCGGCTCGAAAGGACGAGTGAAGAAGTATAGATCTTGGAAATGCCGATTCTTGCGCTTAATTATGCGATGTTTGTTCAGTAACGTTGTAATTGCTGTTCCACGCTTTTGAGGAATGCTGCAGGAGAGAGCCTTCGTACAGAGATCACTTCCAAGTTGTGCTGTGCCGAATCTGTTTCGTATTTCATGTTTGTTTTTTTTTTTTTTTTTTCTTTCATGCTGTTGATTCTTTCTTGTAGTGTTTTTGAGTAAATCTTGTAGAAATAAATAAAAGAAAAGCGCACTTCTCAAATCCACAAAAAGGTTGTGAGCAAACTTTGTTATGAGAGCATAGAGTGACATGTCCATGGCACCGAGGATGAATCATCATTATTGCTTTAAATGTATACTGGTTGTTTTCTCTTCAGTCTAGCTTTCTCTATCCATCTTATGATGTGGTTTTTTCATCACTGAGATGAATGAAAAATCTAACGAAGCCGAAGAACACGAAAATGTTGAATATACATAGTCGACCACAAATATAGCGAATGAAAAAAAGTCACGTATCACATACGATCACGTCAAAAAAAAGTCGTGCCGGAAATTCTGAAGGGGGAAACATTAAACATCAAAACGAACAAATGGGACTAGTGTAGAGAAAGCGCGCCATCGAAGGTGCCACGATATGTGCTTTTTTTGCTTACCAATGTTTCCATGTTGTTTGACTCCGTATCAAAAGAATACAAAATATGCAAAACAACCGCTCCATATCGTAACTGGTCCGACCGCCTGTGGACGACTCCATATCTTCCGTTATTTCACCTCTTTAAAGTAGGGACAACCTCGGATGGTTATATATATATATAT
>JAARMF010000046.1:163806-178807 GCA_022844705.1 Toxascaris leonina
GATGACGCTGCCGGTCACAATGCGCTTCCATTAGGGTACTGAGGCCCGTAGTTTTGCATTGTTGTAGCCAATAAGTGACGCCACCCCGCTGGCCAGGCGAGCAGGCCTTTTCTCCGCTTCGCTTTAGCCGTGTTGGCCCTTAGGGATCAGATGCGTAATCATCAACCTGGTACCCACAAGAAGCCTGTCCAGCTTGGTAAGACCTGCCAGAGCACGAAGCTCCGCTGGCATAGCCTTCTTGACCCGTTGCCACCCTTGCACTACGTTGAAGTAGCGAAGTCGGAATTTTGCAAGGGTTTTTCGATGTTCAATGGTAACCTCATCCACAGGCGGGAACGAACCTGCGACTTCTAGCTTGCTGGAACATTGCTCTACCCCTAATCCACCCCTGGGCTCATAGTTAGGCACCATTTTATGTTTTTCAGTTCTAGTGCGCACATAATGCGATGAGCGTATAACGCTACAGTATCAGATCTGAACTGGCGCGATAGAATGATCTCTGTGGTAATGTTACGAGAGTAAGCACTCTATGATCACGTATACAACATGTCCATTAAAAGAACGATTTGACAAATGAAAATTGCTCATAGTTTTTTTTGAAGCCTTTAAATATCTTTAGTGGCTACCGAAATTGATGCGTCAGTGCGAAGTATGATTAATATAGGTTGTCGTTTTATGGTCCACATCAAAAGAGAAAATTTTTTTATTTCTGACTTCAACGGTTCCTAGTACCATCGGACAGACAAGTAGACCGACATGAGCATTCACAAAGACGCAACATCACCATAATGTGCTTTTATAATGAAACTCTTGCAGCAACCGTACAATCTGTAGAGTAGAAAAAGATAGGCATTGGTTATATGAAAAGATGGAAGAAATTTTAGAGGGTTTCTTTGTCTAATGTCAAATAGCGGAAGTAAAAATCGGTTGGAGGAAGCTTTTCCGAGAAACGGCTGAATGAAATAATGCTGTGCGTATCTACAACCTCTTGTGGATATGCATTCCATCCTATATCTGGTCCATCACTAATCAGCTATTTAAACAGATTTGAATGCGTTCTTCGTGAAAGCAGTTTGTATGGATGGTTTTGAAGAGGATGATTAGAAAGTGCTTTGATGTGGCGAATTCACCAGAAAGAGGGTCAACATTATCGTGAATGAGTGACTAATTCACTGAAAGGTCGAAGTGAAATTGACATTCGTCAATGTTTTAGGGTCCTCGTGTGTTTAAGGTAGATTGATATTGCAAGTTCGCTTCTCTCTAGCTTGTGAAATACTCACTTGATGGACTGTTGTTGAAAGGTGTTAATTAAATTGACGCAAAACTTATCAACATTTGGAACGCAGTGCGAACAAACCGACACCACCTATTGCAGCGCCTCCGTAATCGTGCACAGTGAACGAGCGATGGAGAAGCATTCGCATCTCTCAGGGACAAAGACTTCAGTGGGTGGTTAGACTTAAATTAGTCCTTAGCTACCGCGGAGTTGCCGTTTTCATAAATCGATCATATTGCATCGTTAGCTTTATTAGAGATAACTCAGTTAGATTTCCTGGACTATTTTCTCAAGTCAGTGCTACACTCGCGCTTTTCACTAAATCCTCAAAAAAATCTTTTTCAGCTGCAAATTGAATTTTTTCTTACATCATAAGGGAATTGAAAAACACTGGGATTAGGTTGGAGAGAGGTGGACAATTCGTGTAAACTTAGATCAACTATAGAGCCTTGGAGACCTTTGTTATTAATCGCAGGGTTTTCAGAAGCCCTTTTCCATTTTGATTCTGGACCTTCAACCTGTAAGATAGCGGTTTAATTCTCGAGACAACCGTTAATCTCATCCGAAGACAGTCTTAAAAACAAAGTGCTAGAGAGGAACTTAACAAAAGACTTAAAAACTATATGCATACGGGAGTGGTCCACTTCTTGCATAATATTTACTGGAGACTGAAGGATGCTGAAGTTGCTCCTATTCCACTCCCCTTCCCCTCGTCCACTGTCTGTGCCCTTCTCCGGAAGCGCTCTGGATGGTCAACTAACATTGTCTGATTGAAAATCATGATGAATTTTGTGGAAATGGAGTTGTTGATATGAATGCGTTGCATCAAATCCATTTCACCGGTAGGGCCATTATATGAATATTCATTTTGCTTAGGCCACTGTTAAATACTGCTGGGTTTCTCTGGCATTTACTGCGAAACATGAAGCGTTTGCATCCTTGGGAGATTTTTAATGAACCTTCCTAAAATACAGTCCTTCTGTTGTCTTTTATCGACTTCTTTGTTTAATATTAAATTTAATGAGCGAAAGACCGGTATAAATCGTCTGTTGAGAGAGGCATCCTGATAGTGCAAGAGGTGGATGTTTTCATTGAGCCTTTAGTGCGTGCCGCACTAAAGGCTTGCAGTCAAGGATTTCACTAATCCAGGAATAATGTGGAACGTTTTTTTTTTTTTGTAATTCTAATTGTACTCTACGGACCGAATCACTGATAAGAACTAATGCCAACATGTCTAAGTCGGAATAAATTATATTAGTGGCTGTTATTTTGAAACTAATGGTGAGCTGTGAGCATAAAACAGTTACGACTCGCCTTGTTCAAGAAACATTCAGCATGACGATCATATTGCACTCTTACTGTATTTGATTTATCCACAAAATTCAAAGGTGAGGTTGACATGCATTTCTGGATTTCGCTGCGAAATGTGGGAAAATCCGCTAAGCTGCTCAAGAATCATGAGAAAAGTTTGTTCTGCGCAAGTCGACACAAGTTATTTCACGCGTATTTAAATGAAAGGCTTGAGCCAGAGCAGGTTGTGGATTTGTTTGAGATTAATAAATGATCCTGATGTGATCAATGATAACAAAAAATATGTCCCGCGGGTTATAACTCCAATGTTTTTTGCAACAAGTGATGTTGTGAAATCGGAGTTCAGTCCGTTCAAAAATTCTAAGCAATTTCTGTTTGTATGGAATCTGTACTTAGAGCGATTTAAGAAGTTGGATCGTACAGTTTCTACGAGTGTCATCTTATTTGCTGAAGCAACTTTACCACCTAGACTTGTACCATTAGAGAAATTTATTCCAGAGAAGT
Source organism: Toxascaris leonina (assembly GCA_022844705.1). NCBI lineage: Eukaryota > Metazoa > Nematoda > Chromadorea > Rhabditida > Ascarididae > Toxascaris > Toxascaris leonina. Next base: position 166,898 of record JAARMF010000046.1, read on the forward strand.
CTGTTATGTCGCAATCTATTCTCACTGAAAACTTTCCTCGACAACTCTTTTATTGAAGAGGCCACTATCGCATTTGACAAAATCTTTCCGTCCATTTAGTCTAGCATCCTCAGTTTGCGAAGAACTAGGAACCGTAGAGAAGGATTCCATTCTCCACCACTAACTGGTGAGGTTGATGAATGCCCTAGATAAAGTTCCTTGCCTGCTTGCTCACCAGTTCCAAGTTAGCGCCTATCATAAACGACTGAATGTCGCACTTTAGTGGAAAGTTCAAACAGAGGTGGCTTTTAAAAATAACGCTAGGGTGTATGATGTGATTAGCCACAAAAACCCCTTCTGTAACTTAGAAAGATATGACACTGTTGGTTCTTTGCTCGAATTGAGGATAAGATAATTTTCGAATTTTTTTCGGATGTTTTCTGCAAGCTTTACGGTTTCAAACAATGTTATCAAAGGCGACGTTCTTGGACCACTACTGCTTTTGGTTTATGTAAATAACAACATCTAAGGTGGCTTGTACAGCTTGTGCACACTATTTGCTGACCACTCAAAAAAGTCTGTCGCCCGCTTCAAGACCCAGCCGAAGAATCGCTGTTGTCAAATGAATGGCGGATTTAGAATTCTGCAATCCAATATCAGGAGTTGCGCGTCGCCATCCTCCACGAAGTATATGTTTCGACTAAACAGAAAAGCATTGCCCGAACTTGGAGGTGGTATCCGAGACCCCGCTCTTAAGATGAGATCATAAGGCTTGAGTTGTGCCCTCTATGTTGATGAAATTGGGTTAAGAGCTATGCATGTTGTAAGTTGCATCGTGAAATTACTACGTTACGCATGTATGTACTGAACGCATAAGCAATGCTTTCTCGTCTTATTGTTGGCCCATTATTGATTACCGCACGCTAGTCTGGTCGCCTAAAAAGATGTTTGAGGTAGAGACTGTAGAAAGGGTTGTGGCGGTTTGTCGATGGGTGGCACTTCAGAAGTGTTTTAGAGTTTATTTTATTTGAATAAGAGCTTCGTCTCTAAATTCAACTTTCGGAATTTGGAGAACAAAAGCGTCTTTCTTGGTTCGACCAGCTTTTAAAGTGGCTAACGGATTAACATGAAGTAATCCAGTGGATGAAGTGGTGAAGTAAGGGATTTCCAAAGTGCTTAAGTCATCATCAGACTCCGCTGTGAGGGTTTTCAGCGGTGAAGGTGCCGAAAATAGTGCTTTGTAATCCATGGATTTTGGTCTCGTCGGTGGGATTGATCTCGCCTGCACTTTAGAGTGCTCAGGTAGGCACCGAATTTCATCACCGGTGTCGATGGATAAAGTTGAAGAAACTTTGTGTTCGTTTACTATCCTCTTCTTTCCGTATGCTGTTGTAAATAGTTGTTGTAGGGCATATTATCAACCGGATTCAAACCATGGGCCCCACTGATCCTTTTCGTGGACCACTCTGTGTGGGTCTAGTGTCGACACAAGCATTTAAATATGCGAGCTTGTTTGCGCGTAAAGGAAGAGGCAAATATGGGTCATGGTGAGAAGGCATAACACTGTGATAGTTTTTTCCATCTTCCGTAGGCGCTGCAATGGTTTTAATGGATTTAGGTGTCGTACCTGATGAGTTTTTGAATGATTTGTGGCAAGGTGTGCACGTCGCGACGATCGGCAAGTTTGATGGAAGCCAGCCGGGTCTCCTGTTTCGCTGAATGCCCATTGCTGTTGATCCCAGGCAATCGTCTGGTGTTGGGCTTCCTGCTCAAAATATTCGTTTAATCTGCTTCCACAAATAAATCGAAGCCTGCGAGCGTTTTCGAGTAGGCAAGACAATGCAAAGAGAGACTATCGCGAATTCACGAGGTCATTGTGCGCTAGCTTTGTTTCGAGTTTCACCTTCGTACCACATTTGATCCGACGGACCCATCTTATGGAGGCGATAATAAAGGAGATGGAGAGCTGCTTTTGGAGTCAGTTTGGCGCGTTCAGAGAAAAAACTGACACAGAAGCCCACTGTGGATTTCCAGTCCGACGTGCACGGTGATTACGTTTTTACTCTCAACGAATATCGCTGGTATACAGCATCATGTCTTCGCTGCACCTTGTACAGGACCGTCATATGTGCAAAAGGCTCAAATCCTAAAATCATGGAACCTCCCCTCAGACAGTTTCGGCTTTCCAGGCAGCTTCATTTGTTGTCGGTATTGGCTATTACGCCTTCCGACAACTGAGATTTACGACGACAACCGTCCATAATAAACATCACTCGTTAGGAAGTTTTATGAAGCACTTTTTCTATTTCTCAATGAATATTGTAACGTGTTCCGATGCTACAGCATGTTCAAGCACGTCTTGATGGAGGAGCATCGCCTTAAACGCGTGATACACGCCCACCTACGGCCTCAACACGTTGAGATGATATTTTCCCCAATTTTACTGGCGTTATGGTGATATTTGAACTCCAGTGTTAGCGATATGTTCGCAGTTGCTAGCATTCTTGCAAATGTTTCAGTTAGTAAATGAACGTGTTCCAGAATTCCAAAGCGTTTTTGGCAGAGTACGTTTCTTATTTCGTCGGTGAGCTTTGGTGAGTGAGCATAGCGAATGGATGAATCTTTTCAGTCTTTTCACCTCAATCGGAGCATCAGAATTTGTGCTTGATGTCTACTTCCAAAGCGCTATCTATGCGAGGCAGATGGCAAAGAAATGGGAGGTAACAAGCGAAGCAGCTCTCCATTGAGAATTGTGATAAATCTTGCATTATGAGGTGAAATTGAAAACTGCCAGCTTTGATCAGGGCACAATTCCCATCGCAGAGGTTATAATACTTCAAGTGTAGAGGTCAGTCAAATTGGAACTTCCTGAGTGAGGTTCAAAAATAGACACTACCTGACTGCGCTATAATGTTTTGCCGTTAAGTGTCTGTTTTCTGAACAGCAAAGTTTTGTCTTTGTCAACGACGAATATATCTTCACCGAATAGTGTTCAGATTCATTTGCCATCGCGCTTAATCGACTGTTAGCGCTGTTTGTGCGTCAATCCTTGGTTGTCAAATGCAACTTCACGCATGCGATCATCTCATTTCAGAAGTTCACTTACTTCATGTATCGGGGTTGATATATTGCTGACTATTAGAGTGACGACGACGGACAACGTCCTCCTCGTGAGAGTAGCTTCGTGCAATCTTTGAAGCTAATGTCGTCCTCCAATGAATATGGAGCAATGTATGGCATCATCGGACCCATCGGGCAGGGATCTTTTGGATTGGTCATGAAAGCGCGCAAGCTTCAGGTTTGATCTCGATGTCTGTTTCTTTCATTTTATGCTTCGACGTGTGCTGAATTACCACTTGCACGCCAAGGCAGCGCTATCCATATCCGCTTTCAAGGTACTGTGGTTATTGAGTAATACGCAGAAAACGTAACAGTTGGGAATCTGCAAACTTGCTGCCCCGCATGGTTGTTCTCTCCTTTTTGATGGCTTATCGCAATGCCTTCGAGAGAAATCACTTTGTGCAATAAAATGCGAAAAGTTCATTCACACTGCTGTCCAACTTAATCCCCCCTCCTTTCCCATCTCCTTAGCTGTGTCGTAATAATAAGCGCAGAAAAGGCTAGAGGAACTGCGATGACCAATGCTTTCGCATGTCGCTCACTCGACCGCCTAGTTCTGTAATTTATCAGCGGTATTTGAGTGTACAATTTAATACTTTCATATTCCAACAAATTCCACTGTCCACACAAGTCTGCAGAAAAACATTGCATTTTATGCAACTTGCGTGTTGTGATGTTTATGAATCCTTTCGAAGTTGGTGAATCAGCATGATTCCCGGGTCAGGGGTCACTCCGAAGTGCTGCATATTACACCCACCACATTTCATGTTTTTTGGTTTCTGTGGACCCCAAGTTGGATCTGCAGAATACAAAAAGTGACTCACACACATGCACTTAGACATGGCATCCCCCTGACGCACGTTTGCACATCAGATTACCTGTGCGCTTAACAGGTAGACAAGTGTAGTGTGCTGACGAGCTCGGCAGGGTTCATGGGTTTATAATTTCTCAGTGTCCATCAGTTTGTCCGTGCATATGTGTGTGTTTAATAGCTGTATTAGTTCTTTCCCTACCTTAATTGGGCAAATAAGGATGCTTTGGGTTTGCATTCAAGAGAAGACATGGGTTTCGTGATGCCAGATTTCTGTAGAACTAATTGAAATACTTAGAATCCGCTCCGATGCGGCAACTGTTGGAGATTGAAGGGGGAGGGGGGAGGGGAAGGGGATGGGAGGCAAGGAGGCATGTTCCTTTTTGCATTTCACCCAGTGGCTCAAGAAGTGTTTGAGGAACTTGGCAATGGAAAGGATTGAACTAATTGCTCGAGCTGTAAACCTTTCTATTTCCCGGCTTACTGGAGAACGATAGTTGGAACTTCTTGATTTTTACTTCAAGTGCGCCTAGTTCTCTACAAGTTATTCATCAACGTTGTTCCATACTTTGTTGACTGCATTTGGGATGCAAACTTATATTTGTTTCAATATATTAATTGAATTCAGAAATTGAGATATCTCATGATGTACTGCAGTTAGAGCAGCCGTCTTAAATTCGATGAATCTATTTTAGCAGAATTTCAACATGTTTTGTTGCATCTTTTTGACGAATTTTTTTTCGCATGTCGCAAGTTCCATTAGTGAACAATTTCACCTTAGAAGCGTCAAAAAATTTCATTGAGCCTTAGCTAATTCCTCTCGCCTGTCTTATCCATCATGAAACATGATTGACATCTGTCCTTCCGATTATAATGGCCATTATTAAAAGCCCTTTTTTAGTTCTTGTATGGTTTTCTCATTTATGGCTTCGAAACAGAAAAAGAACTGGCCGAGCTATTAAGGCGGTTTCTTATTCACGAACACATAATGCTTTCCTTTCAGTGTTCTCATCGTTCCATTTTAGACAGGTGAGACGGTAGCCATTAAACGTATTCCTCTCAAGTCGGATCGTCGAAGTGAAATCGAGATTATTCGAGAAATGTTCGCACTTCGTAACACCGACCATGAGAACGTAAGTTATTTCTGCAATTGAACTTCCTCTCTCAGTGTGCTGCTTATTGGGGTGAGTTACAAGAATCGCAAATAGGCTTACAACATTCAATTGTTATTCATCCATTGTTTTCCGCTAATGCAAAATTTCGTCACGTAAGACAAACCATATGGTCGGGAACTGTACTAAAATTGCATAAAGAGCGCATTAAAAGTGTTTTAGATTTTGTATGTGCTATACGAAGCTTATATTGCCGACTGCTGCTTGTTTCTATAGGCGTTTTTTTTCTCCAACGCGAAAAAGGAAGGAGGATCGAGCTCAGTTTTTGTTTGCAGGAAATTATCACTCCGAAAGTTTGATAACTTTTTGCTATAAAACTGTTGCAAAAGGTTGTTTCACAAAACCTTCTCCATCAAATAACGACAGCTACATTTGCAGATCGTTAAACTGGTTGATATCGTATCGAGCGCCGACACAATTTCCTTAGTAATGGAATATGTTGAATCGAACTTAAAAGCCGTTATTGAAGATGTTTATCGGCCTCTGAATGATAGTGTTGTTCGATATTATTTCTTCCAACTCCTTTGCGGTGTCTCTTATCTCCATAGTCTTGGAATTATGCACAGAGTCAGTGTTTATTTGTGGTTGCGTTTTTTTACGTTTTTTTTTAATATGCAATCCGCTCATGACTAATGATTTAATTTTGAGTAGGTCGAAGTTTTGTTGTTCCAGATAGCTGAAATAAATTGCATAGATATCCTTAAAGTCTTTTGGTCCCTCAATTAAAAATTCCTAAGAGATGGATCTAGGGAAACGCCGGAACTTGCTACAAGTCTTCATATTCCTTTGTACAGAGAAGTGATGACGCTAACTTAGATGAATTGGAACAACGTGACTACAGAATGCTTCGTCACTGATCATAGTTTTATAAATATTCTAATAGAAGAAAATGGTGGTCACCGATGCTGCGCTTTCCTCCTCCATTCTAGCTATGGAGGATAATTTCTAAAATATTTGAAATGGTTGTTTTCAGGATCTTAAACCGCAAAACGTATTGATCTCGTCAGAAGGAATACTGAAGATTACGGATTTTGGTCAGGCATGTTTATATTTCCCTGATGATCCGAATAGGTCCTACGAATATCAGGTAAACGTTCAGTTGATTGCAAAATGGATACAGTTTGTTGAGGTGGTCGCTAGGAGGCATGAGGCAGACAGACTCGTTTTATTACTGAGTCGTTTAAGATTCACGTCGAACTCAAGATGCATACTGACAAAAATATGAAATTATCAACGCTTATGCGTGTTTCGTCATTCTTTGTTATACATCTTTTCTTGTCGATCACATGACGGATAATGTGAGGACATTCCTGTCGATCCTTTCATTTTGGGGATTTTGTGAACTAAATTTTGGCGAGAACTCGCTAGTCGTGGAATTATCGTTCAATTCAATTTGATTATAGAAATATTCGTTAAGAGAAGCCGGTTTTTTTGTTGAAGTAATTGCCGGAAGATTTGGAGAGTGCAAATTCTGTGGTTCTTAATCTGTTTTCCACAAACATTTGTAATCCTTCGCGAAGCATATCTATGAGTCAAAATATGTAATTTGTCGCATTTAAGCACATTAGAAATCAGAATTTAATATCAGTCAATGTTCTTATGCTTCTAATGATTCGCAAAATGTAATTTTTTCGGTTAATGCTCGATAAGTTCTATCTTTCAATAATTGAAAAATAACGTTATCAGAAAGAAGTTTTCATTAAAGTTCCCTGAATTGTCTTCAAAATTTTCTTGTTTCATGTGCGATTATTAAAGTTTTCTGTTTTTCCAACAATTTTTTCAACGTGGCTGAATCACGAGTCACCTCTTGGAAGCTCCGAAACTTCTGTTCTTTTTCTTCTCTTTCCCCTCCCCAATACCATCTTCAATAGAGGAATGTCCTTGCAATAGTATCAATGAGGCCGACGGATACAAACTGCGATGAGCTTTTTATGTATATGTAATCGCAGTAAGTGGATGAATCGAGGTCATTAAGAAGACAAATAGAGTGACTGTACTAAACGAACAGCGCTCGTGGTAAAAGTGAAGGGCAGCTACAGCTTATTTCCTTGCTATCACTTTTCCCTAATCAAGTCAGGTATATGATGTTTGCATCGCTGTGCCGTTAAATTCCTTATGAATGTAGAATTTATGTATCCTGTGTTCATTTCAGTTCAAAAATGAAGATAGCTAGAGAGGAAGGACATAATGAGAGCGCTTTATTATTAGCTGCTAGATTGATAAAAAACCGTTGAATTTCTAGATTGATAAAAAAGCCGTTGAATTTCTAGATTGATAAAAAAGCCGTTGAATTTCTAGATTGATAAAAAAGCCGTTGAATTTCTAGATTGATAAAAAAGCCGTTGAATTTCTAGATTGATAAAAAAGCCGTTGAATTTCTAGATTGATAAAAAAGCCGTTGAATTTCTAGATTGATAAAAAAGCCGTTGAATTTCTAGATTGATAAAAAAGCCGTTGAATTTCTAGATTGATAAAAAAGCCGTTGAATTTCTAGATTGATAAAAAAGCCGTTGAATTTCTAGATTGATAAAAAAGCCGTTGAATTTCTAGATTGATAAAAAAGCCGTTGAATTTCTAGATTGATAAAAAAGCCGTTGAATTTCTAGATTGATAAAAAAGCCGTTGAATTTCTAGATTGATAAAAAAGCCGTTGAATTTCTAGATTGATAAAAAAGCCGTTGAATTTCTAGATTGATAAAAAAGCCGTTGAATTTCTAGATTGATAAAAAAGCCGTTGAATTTCTAGATTGATAAAAAAGCCGTTGAATTTCTAGATTGATAAAAAAGCCGTTGAATTTCTAGATTGATAAAAAAGCCGTTGAATTTCTAGATTGATAAAAAAGCCGTTGAATTTCTAGATTGATAAAAAAGCCGTTGAATTTCTAGATTGATAAAAAAGCCGTTGAATTTCTAGATTGATAAAAAAGCCGTTGAATTTCTAGATTGATAAAAAAGCCGTTGAATTTCTAGATTGATAAAAAAAGCCGTTGAATTTCTAGATTGATAAAAAAAGCCATTGAATTTCATGGCGGCTAATCTGCGATGAGCATGACTAAAAGAAATTGCAGCAGGCGACAATATCAGCTAATTGAAGAAAGACTGAAAGTGGATGTGTATCAGTACATTTCTAGGTGGCATCGAGATGGTACCGAGCTCCCGAACTGCTTTTCGGCTCGACGAAATATACGCCAAAGGTCGATATGTGGTCTTGTGGTTGTATTCTCGCTGAACTTCTCAATGGCGCACCACTTTTTGCTGTAGGCCTCTGCTCATTTATTGTTGTTGTTGTTGTTGTTGTTGTTGTTGTTCTTTGACCTTGGATGGGCAATATGTTGCTTATAGCTAGTTCTTTCGCAGTGCACTCGATTCTGTGCGATTCTGTGGAAAAAATTAAAGCTTGACCGTGACATCGACTGAGCAATAAATGGGTGGGGATGTATTGCTCCACCACATTCAAAGGGTAAATCGAAATTAATGTTTGTTTAAAAATATTATATCTCGAAATTTCTTCGTTGCAGAGGAGATGAGATATTTCCCTTTGGAAGTGATTCCTTGATTATCGCTTGGATGTTTGTTTGCCTGATGTTATTTGCACGCTTAATTGCCTGTTGGATTTGTCGCATCATTTGTTGAACGTCGGAGAGGAGAGGCACGTCACGCTTTCTTCAGAAAAACTGTAATGATAAAGTCTACGAAGCTTACTTTTGTTTGTTTCATTTAAATGCTTGCACTGTCGATTCTTTTCTGGCACAAACTCTTGCGCCACATATAACAAGGCTCAATACTTACTTGTGGAGATTCTTTTCATTCAGTAACACACAGGTTTTCGGTGACGTAGTGTCTCGTGTTTTAATGGGCTTGTGGCCCTGCGCCAAAATATCTTCTTCAGCAAAATTCCATACATTTGCAGAGCATCTGGTGCTTGATCAGCAGTGCATAAAGTCCACTAAATTTTTGAGCAGTACTTTGCGAATAAGGATCGACTGTTATCTTTAATAGGGGCACGAATTAACCTTGACGGTGATGCAGCAATTCTGAATGGGTGAGGAGAATGCAACTGTACAAATAAACTGGAACAGGCTGAAAAGACTAGTCGCAATAAACAACGGCCGTTTTCAGGGCAGAAATGATCTCGAACAAATCGGTCTCGTAATGTCGGTGCTAGGCTCTCCATCAGACCAGAACTGGAAAGGATGGAAAGACTTGCCAGATAGTAGAAAGATAGCCTTCGAGAAAATGGAACCTGTTCGAGATTGGAGTAGCATAGGCAAGTTTCTTGGTGATCAAAAAATCGTTCTTTGTAGTTTTTCTCGAGTTGTACTACTGAGCCTAGTTTTTTCGTGTGGAATAGGGTGTTTTTTCTCTCAGTGGAATGGAGTGCTGAGCATCGAAGGGCAGTGTATTTAAGAAATTCGCTAGTCCTTAAAATGCTTGCAAAGAGATCAGTCCATTTTTGTTGGTTATGCTTGAGGTCGTCACTTGATTTGCCTAATACGGGCTTACATATACAACGAAACGATCCTTCTCAAGACTTTCGCAAGTAGTTCTTTACTTGTAGGATTATCTTGTTGAAGTAGACTTTTGATGTTTATTTGGCGATTAAGTTACCAAAGTTTGATCTCTCTTGCGAGTTGTCGCCTCAGACAGACTTTCGCAGTTTACTGTGAAGATGATTTCGCTAATGCTGTACACTGAACTATTTCAGTTCCGTTAGCATCTGCGGAATGTGTCGCTCTCCTTCGTTGTTTGATCGTTTACAGCGACGAGAAACGGTATTCGGCTGTCGAAGCGCTTTCACATGATTTTCTTATTGAGGCAATACCACACTGTGCACCTTATATACCCCGCGTGCAATCAAAACGAGAGATGTCCACTGTTCTCGAATACGATCCTAACGTTGATGTTAGTAATCTCTTCTTCGGAATTGCTGACCTCTAATAATCTTTTGAGTAGTTTTTTTCGAAAGGTAACAAGGCGGACATTAGAGTGACGGTCGGGTTATTCCAAAGGTGCGGAAAGTAGTCGACGCGTCTGTGCCTGTTTTAAAGAGAAGTGGCCTCAACCAGTTAGTCACCAGTTTGAAGTGCGACAAGGGGTCAACAGATTGGCAAGCTGCAGTGCAGTAGCACTAATGTGGCAGCCGTTTGGCAGCACATGTTAACGTGCAGTGATGTTCTTTTACATGATTTACCTTAAGGCATACTTTATATCTTACTACATTTCTCTCTGTTAAGGTGAATGTATCGTATTCTCTGCCTCAAACTGTACTTCATATTTTCTTCAGTTAGTTGTTAGAAAAGGAATTTCACTTCATAAGATTAGTATCCGCTGCAGCCAAAATTTTCCATAAAGTGGAATAGGGGATTCAAAAATACAATTATAGAACAAGAGAACAACAAGACTAGCAGCGAGAGTGGAAAGCACACCGTGAGTCGCATGCGTAGGTCACTTGTTACCTCGATGGCGACGTTTGGGAAAATTACACTTGTTACATTTTTGTTAGGGGAATATTACAAGAGAAGAGGAGACTTTAGCCGCGCATGGCAAAGTGTAATTACACTACTTTTCCTTATCCATAGCCGAGTGAAAATGGGAGCAGCGTTTAACCCGACCGTGTTTCCCCACTTTCTTGACCGATGACGTTTATATCGTAATTTTGAGACAAGTGCTTGGCATGTGAAATTCGAGTCCTATGCGGAATGCGTAGTTTATTGCGTAGCAAATTTACGAAAAAACAGCACGTGTAAAAATAAGCGCGTGTAGGTTGCATAAATGATGAAAACATTTTTCCCACAATAATTTCCATTTTTCATCCTTGTTCATTTTACGAAGTGAATGAAAAGGCACGGATGGGGAAGTCATAGGGCAGTGAATTCCAGAAACAGCTTTAGTTCGCAAGTAGGGTTCTTTGAATCATTTAATATTTACTGATTACTTATCAGTAATGCTTAAGAAGACTTTGAAATTACGGGAAGCAATACCTTCTTTTAAAAACACATGGTAGAACTGCCAGAAGCGATGAGCGATAGGGTATGCGCCTTCACATTTTAACCAACTAAGTGAGCCGGCTGTCCAGTTGCGCAAAGTGCTTACAAAATGTCTAGTCATGCGTATTCCTACGGCGTCAATCGGCCTTTTATTTTTTAGTCGAAAAATTCGGCGTCTCGCTTTGTCGACTGATAGTAACACTAATGCCCTGTGTGTGCCGCGTTTTCGAGTTCAGATAATCCAAATAAAGCGTGAAGGATCATGACGGAAGTAAGGAAGCAATCTCATTATTGGCGTAGACTACAGGCAGAAATTTTCGTCAGTTTGGCCCTATGCGATTCACGAATTGCACCTGCTAGACAAACAGACAAACAAGCACATAGTATTCGATAGGGCGAGGAAATAGGATCGCGTCTTCTCTTTCCCCACAAGTACATTGAAAATAGCGGACAATTTAGGGATTTTTCCGCACAAAATTCCCATCGAATTTATGTAGTCCGAAGCAACAAAGGCTCACAGATTTTCACGGTCGGCTTATCTCGCTGAATTCAGCAAATTAATCAAGTGTTTCTGATATCATCATCGTCGTCGAAAATTCTGAGATGCGGCAGTACGGTTCCAAGATGGTTTCAGCTGGCTTACTTGCCATTACGTCCCAAACATCTCTGTGCGATTGAATAACTTCCGATATCACAAAAATATGTAAAATTGTACGAATTCTGTAATTGTACACTCTCAAGAGCTTTTCAGTCTTTCCATATATCAACGAGTGATTTTTTTTTCCTTTTTGCCGTTGATATATATATATATATATATATATATATATATATATATATATAT
>JAARMF010000046.1:179118-190432 GCA_022844705.1 Toxascaris leonina
ATATATATATATATATATATATATATATATATATATATATATGTAAAAGGTTGCTTTTCGGAACGGTACACAGCTGGTCAGTTGAGCATTTCAATAATGACGTTATTTGGTCCAAAGAAACTCGCTTCAATGACTGTAAAACTAAACGCGTCGTTTTATAACTTTTTGCTGGAAAACAAAGCCGTGCTATATTACACTGTAGTATTCTACAGACTAATTTAACGACAATGCAAAACTTCATCGAGGGAAATGATGTGAATTTCCTCAAGGCTTCTGTCTTTGTTCGTTTCGAATGATGATTCTGATATTTGGTTGTTCGGAGCTTGAAAATAGAGCAGAATAGTTTGTTGGATGCCTTAAAAGTTGGAAGTCCACACCTCGTTTTGGAACCTACAATTCTCTTACCCTCGGCGACTGCGATTTCGATTTCGTCGCCAAACTAACCAATGTGTAAGGGATCTCTCGCATTGATAAAGTGCGTTATCTAACCGGTGGTGCTATTGTCAGCCATGCGCTCGCTTTGTCCCACCAATTGCTCCTACACGTGGAGTTTGTTAACCTGCATCAGGTCGTTCATCATATTATGCGAATGTTTGGTCTTTTATTTAATCAATACAAGTTTCGGGTTTTCAACGATCATTTTTCTGGCCGTGTAGAGTGATTACAATTGGTCACATTTCCTGAAGATTATGTTTACCTGCATCAGGTACGTGTTATCAATGTTTGCTACTTCCACTTCATCTCTACTTTTGCTTCTTTCCTGTGTAATATATGTTTGTTTATTTTTCCATGCTCTCATTCACGTCTTTTGTTAATTCCTTATAGGTTAAATATTTGGCTATCCAGGTGGTTGTGGCCTTGTTGTTTAGTTTTTTCATGGTTTTTCATTTGTATACGCAGTCTCAGATGCAGTTTGCGAATTTCAGACTGATTCACTTTGTTATATTGTACTCCTTAAGTTCCTGTATCTCTGTCTCACTTTAACTGTGTATTTTATGGTATGTTATATTTAAATAAACTATTGAACCACTTCAACTTTTGTTGAAATGAAAGTGTGGTCCCACTCTGTTACAAGCCAGGGTTTTTCCAGTGTTGTTGTCGCAAGTTGTTTTTTGCTTCTGGTGAAGCGAAGCATCGGCACGCGCTATTATGTCTCCCATCTGTTTTTCTAAACATCATTATCGCAGTTGGAGGTACGTCTATCGTATTCGGCAGTTCATTAGTTTTGCGGCGAGGTGAACGGAGGCGTGCGGATGGTCTGAATACATTTATCACAGGTTCAGTCCTGAGCACGTGAAATTCTCAGTGTTAGTCAGAAAATCGTATGGTAGTGCATGGTAGCACAATCAATTGCGTTCAGTCGTGGAACTTCTAAACATGTTAGTTTTCGTTGATTTTCGGACTTCATTGTTGTAGTTTATTTGCTTCTAGGAAGATTGAATTGCGTCTGTTGCACATTTTTGGGTACTTTTTATTCTTGACAGTAGTAAATGATGCGTGACTGTGAGAACTTCGGCCTTGACGACTCATCCGAATGGGATGCCTTATTCGTGGTGCCATTGTACGAAAAGGTATTGTACTTTTTGCACTTGTACCAGTAACAAGTGTAGTATTGTACCAAATGAAAACTCGCTAGTGGAGTATAAGTGCAATACAGCTTGATTTTGGAAAACAGTAGAAGACCAGTGTTACCCCGATTTTTCGGAAAGAAGTACAAGTACATTGTACCATTTTCCACTGTACCTAAAATATGCTTCAGCCGCAAAGATTGAGAGGCGTGTAACTGCAATCTAACAGTTTCAAATTTGAGCGTTCGGTCTTGAAGCGACAATACGGATTTGCAGTAAGGGACAAAATGTTCATTTGAAAATTTGGAGTTGGAATTCCTATTTGAGATATCCAAAGAAGTCAGCAAGAGCAAGTCAGTGGCTCGTAGTCGAGGCTTGTTTTTTTTTTTCAAAATTTTTGAGAGGCAGTTTTCTGCTTCGTCTTTTCAATTTTATGGCTTCATCTGTTACGGGAGATTCATGCGAGATTATTTCATATTCCATCCTCTTTAATATCCTTGATCATTTGCAAGGGCGGCATTGAATGAGAACGCTCTAGAAGTCCAGACCTGTAGAAAATCAGATGCGAATGTATGAAAAACAAATGAAAGTTGAGCAAATGTCTTTTTTTTTCTTGTCTTTATTCCTTGTGCATACTATTGTCTTCTTCGAATTGTACTGCCGCTGGCAGTACCGTCGTGCGACATTACTGATCCTTCAGCCGCTTCAGTATCAGGGCAAATATTATAGGCTATCTCATCTGCTGTGGAAGGTTTGCGAAGTGGTTCCTGAGAGCTAGAAGTGGTCGAGATGCGATCGTCGCGAACTAATAGGGCTGAACACGACAAATGCTGCGGACATCTGAGCGCACGACATGAAGCTAAATATGCTGAACTGATGAAAGTACTCAGGAATCAGAAACGGCGGGTGCAGCGGAATGTGCCACTAACAGCACTTGGAGCGTCGTGCTGGAAGTCCGTGTGAGGAAGCTAAGGACAACGCTTAAAGAAAATGATGCATAACTATTCTCCAAAAGCTGCTGCCTCTGCCGAATAACTCTCTAAGCACATTCTTCAGCCGAAGGTTTCGCGAACGTGCTGAATTGGCGATTCATCCTCCCAATTTCCCGAGTAGGCCTTTTGCTCTCTTCTTGAGGGACCATTGAAGAAGATTGAGGAGAAGATTGCAGCAGACGCATAAACGTCAGCCCGAAGCGTCCATCACTGCAGATATCCAAAGCGGAAGCTGTGTCAGCGGTTCATCCACTGCTGCAACGATCCGTTAAGTTGGGAATGGATCTCGCAAAAATGCATTTCAGGGTTTGAAGAAATTATGCGGATATCGTGATGTGCAGGCGGTTGAAAAAGCCAATCTTAGGATCCTGGGTAGCGTAGGCATCGACGAATCATCAATGTATAGAGTGTTTATTAAGTCAGGTGTGAGCATAGACGTATACTTTTAAAAGTGAACTCGGGGTGCTGCATGCTGAAACAAGAAAGGAAGGCTGTAAAGCTGTAACTGCAATAAGCAGCTCGGGCGACGAAAATGGCGGTGCATCTTTCCACTCAGACGATGACATTTATGACATTTTTTGAATCCGATGAAGGTGGAACTGATGATTTCGAGAAGGTGGATGGAAAAATTAAGCTCAATGTGCGATTTCCAAGAAGGCTCAGTTGCACAGATCATCTTAGGATCCTGGATAGCGCAGGCATTGTAGCAGATGCTGGTAGGTGATCTGAAGGCAGCCAGATGCCGTACTGAGGTCGCTGCACTGATAGAGGTGCCATTTTTGAGGGAGGATTATAAGTATAGTATTGCACCAAACATTTCGGTATAATGGCATCACTAGTCAATACGAATGACAGCTCAATGCCCATTGCTGTTGCCTGCATTGCGCTCAGATGGGTGCATACGTTCTTTACTAAGTCGGTCGTAAAAACCAGTTTCGTGGGTGCAGATGGGTGCACACTTCTAATAGAGCAGCGGGTTTCAAGCCAAAGCACTGTAATTGGAGTGGAATTTTGATCGGTTGTATTTTGGTAAATAATATTTCATATGTGCTACCACCTGTCCCCTAGTCACCTCGCATTTCCAGTGTCATATTTCTGGCACTTCGGTTGATATGATGCTGCAAATTTAATCGCCACTACTTGTCCGCACATTCGCCCTCCATTCCTTTTTTCTGGGAAACTTCGTTAGAGCTAAAAAAAATATCACTGTCTGATAGATAAGAGTGACTTATGCAATCAGCCGGTTCATGTAATTGAGGAAGGCGCCTGATCTTTTCTATCAATGTTTGGTTGATGATGATCTACAGATTTTAGCGTGATGTCTTGAATTAAGACGTTGTTTCAGTTACCTCTTCAGAAATAAAATATTTATTTTCAAATATTACAACATACGTTGCATATGCAATGAACAAATAAATAAAATATGCGAAAATATAAGCAAATGAATAAAAATGCTAACGAAATACGAGATCATTCATTTGGTAATGTTCGAAAATGCGGTGTTATGCAGTATCCTCAACCACAGCATAGTTGAGTGATATTCTTGAATGTAGTGAACATTTGAAAAAACAACGAAGAAAATTTACATTATCACCCCCTCGAAAAAAACTTTCAAATATTCGGGCTGATCAGCTACGGTCATCTCCTCACTAAAATTTTCACTGCAATGGGAGTTGCGTTTCATCGATGGAAGTCATCCGAGAATCAGCTTTGCAAAAACAAAAATTTGCACTTTGCACTGCAAAGAAATGATGATTTTGTAATTCGCGATAGCACACATTGTTGCTGAGTTTCAATTGCGCAGCAATAATATTGAAACAAAGATTGTTTCTTAAGGATGACCTTATTGCACTTTTTTGTACGGTATGTTAATTGAAATAACGCATTGATAAGCAAGAAAGCACATTCAATGATGTATGGACTGTGTGCCCATTGAGTGCTGCATTTGCAGCGGTTTGCTCAATCGAGCATTCGTCAGTGGGACATGTGTCGTTAGCGAATATCTTAAATGTGACGTTGATGCGTTACTATATTTCTTCTGCTGATGCATCTGGAATTAGTTTTAAATGTATTTATATGTGACTGCTGAGGACTCGATCGTTTTCCTTCATTTCTAAAGTTGTAACATTTCTTGCTGAATGCTTACATAGCAACAAATGTTGTAAAATTCAGTCAGCTGAAACGCTTCAATGTTGCTAATTTTGACGGCCACTTTTCCATTGTCGACTGGAAAATCATCATCAATAGCTCGGGCCTTTCCGGCCGGTAGAATTTCACAGGCCTCTGCATGCTCCAATGAGCACACGATGTGGCTGACTCCTGTACAATGTGGATTGGCGGCTTTGCTCTTTCAGGCTTCGTTATTCGCGGAGCCGTTTGCGATCCGAAGACGAAGAATTCTGTTGCGTTCCCCTCCGCTTCAATTATATGGTCCCCAAAGTGCTTTTTTACAGCATTCCTTGTTGAAAACTACTTCAAAGTCTCTCTTTAAGACCAAAACTGCATGTAGTCGTTGAGGCATGTAGAACGCCTCATAAGGTACCATTTACTTGCTATGTAAGAAAGCTGCAAATTTCTTCGTGACTTAACGAGTAGAAATATTTACGACCGGAAGAGTTTTGCTAAGACGAATTAGGCCTATGCGTTTCCATATGTATATTGAAACTGCCGAAAAGAGGAGTGCGGAAGTTCATCCTGATCAGTGAGGCATTTCATCTTACGACAAAACAACGTTACTCGTTTTAATTGACCTATCGAAACCACTTTAATGGATCATTTTGGATGAGTGCTTTTTCCAAGAAAAATTTTTTGACATAATCAAGTTCAAGGTCTTCCGTGTAAGGACAAAGGAAAGAGGAAGCATGAAAATGGACAAGAAAGGGTCGTGTTTTCTTCGAAATAGTACATATATTGCTTAAAGAAGCAACTTACCACCTGTGAGAGAAGCATCGCGATGAGCCTCTTTCTGAAGTGTACAGAGCTGGAGCAGAAAAGAACAAAGTTCATAACTTTACCAGTGATAACCAGTGAATTCACAATGCTCACAGTCGCAAGGAATGGTCGTGGGTTGTATGTGGAAATTCCCAGCGTTTCCCATACGAACGGAATCAGTGATGGTGCCTGTAGTAATTTTATGGTCACATGAACATAGCAAAATAATTGAAGAGCTTGCTTTGAAGGATAAGTGGAGTAGCACGAAAAAGGATGGATTTTTAATGAAAGGATTGTTGTTTGTTTGCAACACAGTCAGCGCAGAATGAGAACTTCAAAATATACGCAGATTTTTAATCACCTTTAAATGATTAATTTCAACTTATTCCGAAGTTGATAGGTCGACCTGAATTTTAGGATAGGCCACCCTCTACAACGTAAATCATGCATGTCAGATTTTGAAACGCTCAAGAGATTCTGAGCTGAATGCATCGGGCATACAGACAGACACATACATACAAGCATGCAGACACAACTTCACCACAACGTGCTTTATAAACGCAAGCTTGAAGAAGTCCATAAAATCAGCCTGTTTTAGTTCAGCAATCAGCCTGTTTCTCTTGTTCTTCTCTTTTGCAGCTTCCTAATAGATCGAACGTTGAACATTAAAAGCACCTTTACCTGTGGAAGGGATTAAAGAATGAATGCCAAAAAGCTCAGATTTGCGTAATTCTCAATCGTATGATACAAACTGCACTTGCGAAGAAGAAAAAATGCTTTCCGAAATTGGAATACTGAGCCAATGCTGCAAACTGAAAGGGGGAAACAGTTGTGTTGACGAGATTTACCTGAATAGGATCGTTAGTCAATGAAATTGAGTGGATGGATGCGCGTTTTCTTTTTTCAGTCTAAAATGCACATTTATAGGACGCGCTGTTATACTCATCAAATTTCTATACAGGTTCACTGCCGAATAGCACTGAAATGTTTGTGGGAAATGAGTCGATCAGAAAACGAGTTGCTACTGAGATTTTCTGCATTGGAAATACGGTTTGCTATTCGTATGTAACCATATCTGCTGTTTCTGCGATGATGTGGTGTGCGCTATGGCGGAAATACATTTCACATTTTACTGTTTTTTATTCTCTCAATTATAAACTTCATTTTTCCTTCCGGCATACACCGTCGGCCATTCGCGAGATGGCTTGAGCCATACCTTAAGAAGCCCAATAGCTACTTGCCTTCTCGAGGCAATTCTTCGTCGCCTTCTCGAAGTTTTTTTTCGAGATTACACTGGTCAACGAACAATTACGTCACAAATGTGCCGTAGAGTGCTTCGTGAAGAACTCTTTAAAGATTGGTGGCTTTAGTGAAAATTGCTCAGTGCGCAATGTCTATCCTGTGAAAGTTTTCGTACGAAAACAAGTATAATCGAAAACTTCAATCCCCAACGCTGAAAATTCACCATTTTTATAGATCATTACAAATGTCTCCCTCCATCGCATCAAGATTGGAGTACTGAACGAGAATCTACAGAGTAGTCGAAAGGATTTTCACAAGGCCTAGTGGAATAGATCATTGGGGAGGCGCAGAAAATGACCAGCAAACCAGAAACTACACCAGCACGAATGACGGATATCGGAGTCACAGGAGCCTTCGCAGCCTAAAACAAAGCCATCATCCCAGTACAAAATTTTCATATTGTTGCGATTGGAGAAACATGCATCAACCTGAGTGACTTTTCGCTTTGATGCAACAAATATTGTTTAGCACAAAAGAACCGTCGTCCTATCCTGTCCCACCACCTCAAAAACAACTTTAACCCGAATCTTCCTCGACATGACCCCATGCTGAATTGGTGCCGTTTTAAGCTGCAGTTACACTTACACATACTAGTTCAAAAAAAATGCGGTCGAAAGCGATGGGCTATCGTCGCGTGTGGAGCTAGGGACTTCAGGGCTGCCAAGAATGCTTTCTGCAACCCGCAAATCTCCTGTTAAGGCGAGAGTGATCCACAGGACGAAAGCCCTTTGGACGGCGATTGATAACTTGTCTTCCTTCGGAAGCTTCGAGAATGATGAGGGATGGGAGAGAAGAGTTCAACTACTCACTCTCGTTAGAAAAAAAAAAGCAATTTAGAGAGTGCCACTTACGTGCGTCACAGTGAAACAGGTGACGATCGCCAGCACGGTGGCGGTGACTTTTCTTTCTTGCCTTTGAAGGACGCTTGCATCAGCATGATTGCGTATAATTCTTGAAATGAAGGAAAAACAGTAAAAATCTGTAAGCAACTTAATCGAATTTTCATTTATGTGTGCGGTTAAGGTAGTGCAAGAAACGTGAGGAAATGGTCATCTTCACCTCGGAAAATGAAGTGCGGCTTAGCATCAAACCAACATGAATGCTGCATTATTCATAATCAAATTCGTGAAATGTGATCCTCAAGAAATTAGACCGATTCTTTGCCAGATAGACACATCGTTCGATCAACAAAATGAGAGAAAACCGAGTTTCGAAAGTAATACGTTTGCTTCAACTGTTATTCTTCATTCTTTAGTTCTTTAGCCCCTCTTTAACTATTTTACTTTAATGCTTAACATAGTTTAGCTATTTCAGCTTCAACTACTTACTACGTTTACTGCAATTGCTAACTGACTTTAGCTGAATAATGTTTAACTCCCATTCTTTGAAAGTTATGATAGTTTTATTCCCCACTTTTGTGTAGCCTAATTCTAACACAGGATTTAATCGCAAAAACTTCCGGATGTCCAATTTATTTATCGATTAGAGACTCCAAATTGTTACAACATCTCATAGGAGTGATATTCAACACTTACAGTGCTGCACTGTTCGAACGATTCAACTTGTCACCAGGCTTAGCAGATGATTTGCGATTTCGTTCGACAACGTCACGATTTCTCATTATGCAAATTAATGAAACGTTAAGAAATGCGACTGCAATAATTGGCATTAGCACGACTGTGATCAATTGCGCATATTTGCCATAATGCACATATTTAGCAACAAATGTTCCATAAAGTTCATTTCCCGTCCAGTTGTATTCAACCTGTAAATCAACATGGATAGAATCTTATAGAATCGAAGAACTAAATCATTTCGTTCAATTTATAAAACGATTAGCTATTCATTCATCGTCGTATTAACAACAAACGGCGCTTGAGATAGTGTCGAATTTGCTTGAAATAGTAGGTATAAGAAGAAACCTGATTCATTTTATCAGTAATTACTATAAACTAATTTACGGCACAATAAAGAAATGGCAGAGGTGATGTCGTCATTAAAATCTAAAGAAGATGAACTTTCAGAAAGAAAAAAAAACAGTAGGCGAAGGTGCAATTTATGCAAATTTTGTGTCAATGCAACTTTTTATGTCTGAGAAAAAAGCTCAGTAGTGACGAGGCAAAACTACAGATTTTAATAGTAATTTAATCGATAATAAAGGTAGTAAAAAACCTTTGAAGCAAGAACTTTTGAAAACTCTTTGCAAAAATCTATAAATGAATCTCATAAAAACATACCAACTTCCCTCCTCCCCCCCCCCCCNCCCCTTTCCCCTCTTTCTCAAATAATGTGTAACTAAAATTCCCGCACTATTCATTGTTTAGGCAAATTATGACGAACAAATGCTCTTTCTTCAACAAAGCATTATGACTTCAAAGCTTTACATATAATTTTTTAATCGCTAAACGCAACCTTTCCCAAATGTCGAGTTTTGTGCAAAATTTTTAAGTTCGGTCAACATTTCGTAAGCGTATTAAATAATCGTGCCGCAATTAATCTGAACGGAATTTCTAATCACTTACAGACATAACACTGCCTCGAAGTTGACTACCATTGCAGAAAATATAAACACTGCATTTATAGGCAATATGATGATAAAATGTCACAAAGAAAGCGCCCACAAAAATGACCACTATTAGAGACATAACGCGACCGTCCTTCCATTGCAAACGTGCGTGCATTGGTGAACGAATGCCAACAAAACGTTCTATTGAGACAGCTAACACAAGCCTGGAACGAATAAATCTCTCATGAATCAAGGTGGATTACCAAAACAACGTAAGCATACTTTCAAACTAGTTAGAACAAATGTGACTTTTGCAAGACGGATAGGATAGAGAAAAAAATTTGAAATGGGAAGTGGACTGGACACAAGATTTACCTATAATTGCCATATTCTGGTTCCTCGAGAAGCCCTTCCAAAATGAGTCTTCTTACGCATCTACAGTATCTTTGCCTGAAACCAACCCATTTCCATCTACAGTATCTCATTTCGTATGCACAGATTTCAGCATTTCGCTCGGTTTTCGCATATTGAAGACAAAATTTGATGCTAACCCTTGACAAACGGCCTTCCGATCAACGAACGATGGAACGAAGACCCGTGCTCAACTTTTGAAATCAACCAGTAATGAATGCGATTTCGCTGTTTTGCACATTTTTATGATCCGCTCGTCATTTTGTATTAGTGCTGCATGAAATAATTTAAATGGCGTTCGTATCTGCAAGAAATGGAGAAGAGAGAGGATACGAGAGGACCAGAGAGAGAGGAAGCGAAACATTGCGAAACAATGCAATTTGATTCGTACTGACGCTTAAGCCACACACTTGGCTGCTTTGTTTCACGGAAATCTCTGTGTGCGAAAAGACCACATTAAGGTCAAGTAAAAAGGCGCTCAATAGTGCCGTTGTGTTTAACTTTTTAATCAGTGCAATGGCTTGTATCACTAACCAAGTGGCAGCTGCAGAGAAAAGATTCGCCATAGCATTGAGCTGTCGTTTGGTGACGTAATAAAAATACCGGAAGAAATAACTACGATAGGCAAACCCGAATGAGGCAATTGAATGTGGAAGCATGCACAACAACAGTGACAGATCTGCGAACGCCATCGCCGAAAGAAGCGAATTCGTCTGCAATCACATTTAATATAGGATGTCGGTGGAGTTTACCGCCGCTTTGCGGATGAATCAGAGGGAGCACACCTTCCCGAGAGTGAGGGCAACTTGCATACTAGTCGATCAGCTCGGAGAAAGTGGCAGCGAACTCGCCCACCAGAGTGAGGGTGCTGTGATTTGGTGAGGCCAAAGAATGCTTAGGTGAAGCTTGCTTAATATAGTGTCAATATTTTAAGAGTGTCGGTTCACATCCTCAGATCTAAATGATGGACGAGATAAGCTACAAGATTCACATAGGTCCGCTAGGTAGGATTTGCAGTTCGCGACCGCCGTCGTAATGATATCAACCGGGCGACGTTTCTTTCACTGAGTAAGCGTCAGCGATGGCTCTCAAATGAAAGTCGGTGAAATTTGAGTGCCTTCTGAAATTGAGGGTGGACTGTCGATCGAAGGCATCTTTTGAAAACCATATTTTGAAGCGAATATATTTTAAAAGCGTCTGCTGTGTCGGAAAAAAACTAGCCGAGCAAATGTATTCCGATCTTTAAAGACCGACCGGTTTCCAACCAAAGCTCTATTAAAAAGATGTACGTCATAAGAATAACGTTGAATCCTTTCTGATTAACATAGTCACTTCTCATGTGACTTTGTTCCAGTAACGATAGCTGATGGACAAGCAGTTCGAAACAGTAGCGTGGACCCGAGGAAAATACAACTGACGACGAAGTCGAATCGTAGCTGACAGAAAGATAGAGAAAAAGCTAGAAGGAGACCTTGTAAACTAAAACTGGTGAAAAGTATAAAATAAAGAAGTCGTGGTACGTTTAGTTCAGTTATTTGCCCGGAATGAAAGCAATCAAGTATATTAGGTCCTCGCAAAGAAACCCATCACAAGAGTAAAAATAG
>JAARMF010000047.1:0-38590 GCA_022844705.1 Toxascaris leonina
AGGATAGGTCGGAGGAATGCTTCTTGCGCCGATAACTTCGAAATATTCGTCATCAGGTACTTGCCGAGCTACCCCTGTCGTATCAAGAAGATCGTAATGAAGAGAATTGGGCGAAATCCCGGCAGAAGAATGCAAAAACGGCCAAAGACCGCAATATATCTCATATCGATGCACTGCACCGTCCTTGCCAATCGAGGTTTTCACTTGGAAGATCCATGAGAGTCGTAAATCGAGGGACAACCGGAAGAAAGAAAAACTGGAGAGGGTTGTGGAGTGCTGATTCTGTTTCTAGCAAAAGCACTTTACGATGAAGGTCACAATTTGCTGGACTTCACCTCGCTCACGAAATGGCGCCTGATGTCTCGCGATCTATAGAAAGGGGCTTTTCCGTGTGGTCACCATGAAGCAAAACATCTATTCCGAGTGCCAATTTAGCTCAGATTCCCTGAAGCCTCTCCTCGTCAAAGCAATAACTTGAAATCAAAGTCGTTTACGCTCAAGCCACAATCGAGTCTATTCCAGCCACCTCAACGCCGCTATCGACGTCGTGAGGTTATGTCGATTGCCACCTCCTTAACCTTGTCCTGTGCAGTGTCGGCGAGATATGTCGCAAATTCCGTTATGTCTGTGAAGCTATTGAAACTCCTACTATTTCGGTAATGTCACCACATTTCCTATGCACCCTAAAGTCGGTGATGTTGCTAAGGAAGAGGAACGATATATTTGCAGACTTTTTTCAACGGTTTTCATAAGGATTCATGATGTTTTATTAGGATTTGCTGCTTGATGTGAAGGTCTGAGCTTCATAGATGTAAGTGAGGCGGATACTGCACCGATTATTAGTTAACTTGGTAATGATCCCTCTGTTACTCAAGATGGCGCCCACATTTATAAGGAAAACGGCATCCAAAACCTCTCTTCGGTTGAGGGTGGCTTCTTTGTACCGCATTTCAAGCTGCTCCTCCGTCCTATAGGATTGTGCGTTCGTGTCCTCCTTCCTCAACACCTCCCCCATCCCCCTCCCCCTCCAGTTAATAGAAAACTATCTTGTGATATTTCTGACTGTCGCAATTTGTAGCATCTTTGAAATAGCCATTAAGGTTGCTCTGTTATACCACTTCAACCGGAATGTTCTATTTGATCCTACCCAATTTGGACTCCTTTCTGGTAGATCCACTCTCTCAATTAGTTCCTTGCTTAGCTCACTTGACCATGGCGTTAAAACATGGAAATTCAAATAAGATTAGAAGTTGAAAAAAGTTGAAAGCTGTTGTGATCACAGTTCATACAGGGTGTTTTGGCGCCAGATGACGTATGCCGTACGAAGTAGTACAAGTACGTTCGCAAACGATTCTGCCAATGACTTCCATTTTTTGCAAGATAATGCTGGTCGTTCTAGAAACTGGTCAAGTCTGTGGCAAATAATATTGCCTATGATAAATGCCGCACTTACGCACATCACTGTATGCCTCTTCGTGCTTGCTAGTCAGACTGTTCTCTCTGCAGGTGAAGGTATACATGACACTGGTGTTCTATTTAATTTACATTTTAATTTGCTGCCCATCATATATGAACGAAACATCGTCAGTCGGATGCTCGAATGAAGGACGCTGAACAAAACATGTGATCATAAACCCGCAAGACAAAACTCGAAACAATCTAAGA
This sequence comes from Toxascaris leonina, assembly GCA_022844705.1. Classification (NCBI taxonomy): domain Eukaryota; kingdom Metazoa; phylum Nematoda; class Chromadorea; order Rhabditida; family Ascarididae; genus Toxascaris; species Toxascaris leonina. Next base: position 1,666 of record JAARMF010000047.1, read on the forward strand.
ACAACCTGGAATTGGGTAAAAGACCTGTGTGGTCCAGGTTTTCTGCATTTCAAAAAGCAATCCACAAGCGAAGTCATCGTTTTAGAAAATTCCGACAGAGGAGGGGTAGGAGGGGGAGGGGAGGAGATGTTTTAAAAGCGGGACAAAACTATCCATTCAGCGCAAATAACCGCAAAGTAAATCTCAGATTTTTCGACGACAAAATGAAACACTAAGCAAAACCAACGAAAGATGAGAAAAAACCTGTTTTGGACGACCTGACTTGAGTTTCTCCTCCCCCTCTTCCTCCCCTCCCCCTCCCCATTAACTTCTTTCAGCTTGCGTTGTAGGCACCATAAGGTACCTACAACGCAAACTGAAGGAAGCTTCATGTCTTCCCCCTCCATTGCTCCATCGAAAACATTTTTGTGCTTAATGTAGTGTATAATAAGTATGGAATAATTAGTAACAAAACAAAATCACGAGAAAGATGATACACAGAATGCTCTTAGAAAACCATCTCTGCTGGATGCGAAACAGTCATACTGGTGACATCTACTAAAGAACGACGAAAAACAAACTTAATTAAAGGAAACAATAGAAAACGCGCAACGACAACTTCAAAGAGGCACAACAAGAGGAAATGGTCTGGGTCGGCCAAACAAAGTACAAGAAAGCACACAGTCTAATCTATGCAATAACAATGGAAACCGGCGCTGACGCAAGCCATCCACCTATGTTGCTTGCGTTGGTAACTCAATACCGATATAAATGCACCTAAAAAACATGCCACCGCCATATATGCAAAAATTAGCCAACGAGATTATTCAATTATTCTGCTCGATACTTTCATGCTTTTGCTGAATATTTTGTTTAAAACGTTTAGTTGTTTCAACGCGAACGTCGCATAAAGATGGCAGCATTCTGATCGGATTGGAAGAAACAATAAAAGCGAAAAACGTAACGTCATAATGAAAAACAAACAGAAAGGGAAGTGATATTTGCGTCTGAAAATTAAAATGAGGCGATACTTCTGAAGTACACGGGAGTACAGCATACCCTAAATATAACATCCACACAGAACAACACATTAATGAAAGTGGTGTGTAAATTCGAAATCACTACCTTCCGTAACACATCCAAACCGCAATAAACACATCCATTGGACTTTCTCGCCGCTTCAAAAAACATTGCTTTCTTTACCCCACACAGCGCCAAGAAGCCAATAAAACATTCCAATATCCTGAATTAGCTTTAAAGCTTCCAAAGAACATTTCACTCCCTAATCACCTGTCGGTCAACTAAGGCAGTTTGCTGAATAGATGCGTTAGTGTGTCATCCCACACTTTTTCACAGACTTTGCCACTCCTTTTTTATAAACTTTTTCTGCAAACTTTGTCATTCCTTATTTTATCAATTTTGCCTTTTGTGTTTCCTATACCGGTTCAAATTAGCCTTTTATAACCTCACGATCTCGAATTCATTCTGTAAGCACAGGCTTGCCAATGCTCGCATAAAAATGGCAACCATTATGCAATTAGTGGGAGTTGAATAGCTGGAAAACGACACATCCTAACAGTCACAAGAAATAACTTCAATCCAGGACATCGTTCATATTCATCAGTTTAGCACATCTGCTCATACTTCTCGCCTCTTCTGGCACCATTCTTTCATAAAATTGGCACAATAAACGAACCTGAGGAAGACGCTGAAAATGGCAAAAACAACATTTGGAATCACGAAATGCAATGGAACGCGAATACGTATCCACAAGATGCTTCAGCCGAAACGCTGTGGAAGACCGAACGGCATGGCTCCGAAATCGAACGTCGTCTGTAACATGTTCACCTCCTCTGGACGCAGAACACGCGTTTTGCGAAGACGTTTCCACTCACCCGTACGATAATCCATCTGAACATATCCGATGACAGACCTTTTAAGCCACTAAATATTTTTATATCAAATGCCCTCTTGGCATACGCCCCACACTTCACAACAACGTCTAGCACTGCACACACTGGCCGCAGCGTAAATGCAAAAACATTCCAAACAAATCCACCTCGACGAGCACACCTTGAGGCCTGAAATATCTTCACTAACCGTTGAATTCGTCGAATAAAAAGCATTATATGTACATTTCGAATACGCTGGTAAATCGTGTGAGCATCAGTAACAGCTTGGTAAGGCCAATGAAAGCGACCACTTAAAAATTGTATGTTGGAGGTCGCCACTAAGTCTCTAAAAAGTGCCTACAATACAGCAACAGGATATCCCCATCAGCTTGCATAATGCGAAAAGAAGTCAAATAAAGGAAAACGAGACCTGGAAATAAGTTTCCACGCGCAGCTTCTGAGTGGATCCGTCCAACCGTTTCTCATCTTCATAGGTCTCCGACAGCTTCAACGTGACAACATCTCCCATATGAGGGAACGGATGCACTAAATGGGTAGATATAAAGTGGCGATAAGCGAGAAGCGACCTATGAGGGTTTTCTTCTTGAAGAAAAGGCTGAATTGCATTTCGTCACATGCATCATACAAACAGGTAGCAAAGTGAAAGATGGGGATAACTGTCACTAGTGGTCCCCATACGCCTGCCGGGGCACACGAAATGTCAGAAATGGGAAAGTTCTAAGCAGTGCTAACAGCGTCAAGGATAACCATATTCAGCAAATAAAATTAAAAAAAAAAGAAATTACGTATTATTCGCACTCGCTCGTGCCACCCTCTCTTTCTCCGTTCATTGTGGATTTACTGAGAAGAACAGAAAAGCAAGAAACATGTCTTACTGTGCTTTGTAAGAAAAACAGATAAGAAATTTTCTTTTTTACAGAACCTGACAGACCTTTGTTTCCGGACAAAAACGCCGACACCATTCTATGCCCCTGTGCGTCCAGCGCATTGGCCGAACTCAGCATTTCATCACATTGCCGGCGTAAAGCTGCATCTCGGTGCTCGATCTACAACTCACAAGAGTGCTACTAGTACACCACTGCAATCATGGATTGCTCAAGCTGGGGAGTTGGAAGATGAAGTATAAGGGGGTGAAGTTTGCTCTCTTGAAAAAAGAATACCGAGACGAATGCCTCGACCTATGGAACAAACGTTAATTCGCAATACTAAAGTTCACTAATAAGAAATAGGCTACCCACTCTCATATTGCCCTATGCAAAATGAAAAGGCTCCACTCTACTCGTATGCATTCGCGCAAACAGTAGACAGAATTGCCATGTCTTCTATTTCAAGTGCTTTTCCATTACAATAACCTTTCCCATCGAATGAACATGAGTGAAATTTTGCAAACAATACTAAGACTGTTAATCAACGAAAACAACACATGCCCTAGACTAATATGAACCTTTAAGTAGCTGCAATGCAAGCAAATAAAATCTTCAAATGGTTGCACAGCAAACATACCCTCGGCTGAATAGAAGCCATGACGACCGGCTGTTCACAACCCATTGTAGGCCGCTCCCTTACATCAGCATACGAAGGCTGCTTATCTGGCCGTGGAGAGGTCGCCAGGTCATTAATCGGTTGCGCTGTCTGCTCAATGGAAGCTGATGACACATCCGGCACTGATGGAATCGTCTTCGCACTCTCCTCGTTAGCAAATGTTAGCTCAGTTTTTGTAGTGGCTGAACGACGTGCCTCCTAGAACAATAAAGACCTTCAAACTTAGAAAGAATTTCGGTAGATACACTAGGCTTGTTCCGTTGAGGTTTATTTGCAATAAACGCAAACCTTTAATGAACCGCTTTCACAATTCTGTACGAACAAACGCAACATTAATATAGGCTACACGATTGGGCTGGTGGCTATAGAGGACTCGTTACAGGAAAAACACTGATAAATTTATAAAGACATATAAACAAAGTGAGATATTTCAACACAGCTTGACATGCACCAATCCCAAATATCCGGTTAGATATGCGCCAATCCCAGCACCCTATTACAACTAATCACTGCCAGTTATAGCCCATATTTCCTCGCCTTTTATTCGTTCTTACAAATATGCACTCTTAGGCTAAATTGTCGCGAAGAACCACAAAGTTCCTAAATCATAAGCCAGTACTGACCCTTTCTGCCTTCTCAGCCCGATGTTTTTTCTTGAGCTCCTGCTTCTCCAGCAACTTCTTCGCTTTCTCTTCTGCTTCCTGCTCGCGTCTTCGTTGCTTCAGGGCATGTGGTATTTCGCCTATGTCAATCAACTTCGCACCACCCTCGCGTTTCATCAGCTGCCGCTGGAATTTTCGGGGCTCGTTCGTGAAACCAGCTGAGAGTTTGCACGTATTCACCGCCGGTATTCCTCGCATTGGCACTGTAATATTTACTGATTCTAAGCATCTTCTCCAAATGAGCACCGCAATTTAAACGACCAGTTTCGAAGATCACACAGTGTTTCGAGAAGTCTCATAGAAACATCTGCGCCATGTGCGACTAGTTTATGGTCGAATGCCATTCAGTGTGAACTAGATTCTTCTGCCGGGCGAGCCCTGCAGACATTATAATTGAGAGCTTTCAAAATCCGCATGATCGCATCCCGACAGATGAAATCCATCACGTACAACGTTCATTCGTGACCTCGTTACTCCAGCCGAAATCAACGTCTCACACGTATCTTCAAGATGAAAGTTCTCTGAATGCACACATATAAACACAATTACTTCCTTTCACTCTTTACGTGATACAAGAGTTTTGTTTCTACTACACTCACCTCATAAGATACGCAATTATTACGTCATTTTATAAAAAAATACTCAACCAGTGAAGGCAACCTTGCCCAATTGTGTTTCCGGCAAGATACGATTCCTTAAGCAAAGTAACCATCTACGCATAGCTTCCGCTGAAACATTTTCACTCCTCTCATTCCACTGAATCTGCCCGCGCACGATCCATACAGCGGGGAGTCACCGCCTCATATCCTTAGAATTCCATCCATCTTGGTTTGCAAACTACACGGTCAACCGGTCGCCATGGAAATAACTATCTTTCATCCACCATTCCCTTCTGCTGCCGACTGAAACTATCAGCTTTTCATGTATTTTCCTTTTCCTCCTCCCTTAAGGGCTTAACTGATCAGGTTTTCGGAGTTTTCAGCTGGGTATGTTACCAGCTTTCCTGATATATGCAGTTGAAACATCTCGCCTAACGTTCATTTCCACCTAAGGCCATGCGGTAAAGGGCAAGAACGCAAGCTGGATAAACGAAAGCATGTGTTTTGGAACTCACGATCATTATTAGGCTTGCGTGCCGTGCTTCTTATGCGAATTGGGAAACTGGTCGTGAATGCTCCCATCTTCTGGTTTTTCGCTGGGTTCACACCCGATTCGGCCGCTGAAAAATTCTCACACTGAGTCCTCTCTGAGTTTTTTCAGATGCAGAAGCAGTTCCTTCTTTTGCTGAATGACTCTTCCCAACTTTCTTTTTCCTTCATTTTTCAAAATGTATCTAACCACATTAACACATCAGTTCCGGTTGCTACACAAAGTTTGAAGTAAAAAACGCATCAAGGAGCAGAACTCTTTAAATCGTTCAACCAACTTACTGGAATTAACGGCTGCAGAAGCGACAAGTTTGTGTGGAAATGTGCATAATTCCATACGTGCTATAACGCCAATCACGATCAGAATGCCAAACTGCTTCCCAGAATTAACAATTTGTGACTTTCTGATCTTCATTCAATTCCGTTCAAATTTTTCCTCAGATTTCCTGGCACGAAAACCTCCGTTCTTTACCTTCAAAAAAAAGCGGATTCCATGGTCTAATGACGTGAATATTTTTCATGGAAGCCAGGAACTAACCAAAAAAAAGACTAAACCTACATCTCACAATGTCAGCCTTCAGAGTAGACGACTTCGCTCGTCGACGCAAGTTGAAATGCTTGCGAATATCAACCTCGCTTACTCCATAGCGACACTAGAAGAGCGAATAAAAAATAGGGCTTTGCACAGGCACGGCAATGTTCTTTAAAAGTTTGATTACGAACACTTTATTAATATTCATTATGAGCAAGAACTATGAAAAGAGTGATCTTGAGAGTGCTCCTAGGGGAATAATGAAGGTATTCGCCAACTCTCTTCCGAAAACATCCAGGACTGATATATGAACATACGCTGTGTGTAGACGCATTCAAAGCGGAGTCTTCGTATACAGAGCAATCTCCTGCGGACACGACGACCGCAGATAGCGCGACTCCACTGACAAATTGAACGGGAATGAAAGTCGTGGGCAGAAGGAATGTGGAAGCACCAAAACACGAAAAGCGATCGATTGCAAACACTGCTTCACTACCACGCGAGTAATGAAATAAGAAGCAAAGCCAGAACGTTCAAATACTACTGGGTGTGCAACTGCCACCGATTGACGATCCACACTACATCAGTAATAGCGATTTTGATTCGTCTGTATATCACCTTGCAATTTCAGCGCACAGAGGTCCCGAAGTATAAAAACCAGCATGCAATAATTTGGCTAGCGGATCCCCTTCGGAAGGAACTCCTCCGCATTTTTCTCTTTCATTTTTCCGCCAGTATCCCGCGCCACCACATCCCCGCGACATCTCGATTGCGAATCCTCTCGCCACATCACGCCAGTGGACAGAACCTTCCCGAATCCTCTCTCCACACCACGCTAATGGGCAGAATCTTCCATGTACTTACTGGGCTCCCACCTCTTCCTTTTTCTTGTGAAGGGTATGCATGCCGGCTGCAAGGACCCATCTGAACAAGGATTCATACCTTCTGTTGCGACTAATCAAAGATATCACAGTTTCTCGGGAATTTTGGGATGCGTCAGGTTTACGTTTTGCTGGCGAGGTATGGCCATTTGAAACTACCATTTGAAACCTACAAACCAACGTACAAGCACTCTGAAAATTCAAGAATGGACACATCAGCCCTCCCATGTTCGAACAATGATCCTACGCTACCAATATCGAAACAATTTAACCACCAGACATAGCAACAGACAAAAAATGACTTCGCCTAAAGTGAGCTAATTAAGACTAGCCTTGATTGCGGACTGTGATACGACGCATTTGTCCAATGGCAGTAAACGCAGATCATCCTCTACAGTATGTTTCTTGACTGAAAGATTAACCTTACTAGAATGTGACATCAGCAGAGTGGAAGGGAAAAAATGATGGTGAAGAGGACGTCCTGTTTTGCCTTCAGGCGTCATTTCTTTGCGCTTGCCCATTTAATTTTGCCCTTCTCCTCCCTCCTCCCTTCTCTATCTCCCGTACATGTTTTTTTTAATCCAAATTTCCTATATCCCCAGAATTGATATGGAAAAGCCGCGAAAGATAATAAAGTCAGGACAAAGTGTCCACCACTCAAAATATGATGCAGCTTTCAGTAATAACCAATATTACATTTCTTCTAAACAGAACTAGACGATGAACAAAAACAATGTTATTGATGTGTTGTCGACCGCAAAAGCTTATTCTTGCATTTTTGCATTGAAAAATAAACATCGCCAAGAAAATTTGGAAAAGAAAATAAACCAACCGGTTCTCCGCAGCTCATCCAATGTCCTACAGAAGTACGAATTCTGATCCGATGGAAGCGGAATTACACATCGGCGGCTCGGAAAATCTCTATACATATGCGAAACAGTCTCGATCCAGTCGTCTGCGTCTCTTCTTGCCATATCCAGTAAAGTCATAAGAGGGTCTTTCCACTGAAATTTTAAAGAAAAAGAGTCTGCTGCTGCGGAACATAATCACAAGCTTGCATCAACAGAAAACACAATGCAATCGTACAGGGAAATTATTCGTAGTTTTCCCGATCGAAGAAATGCACCGATAAGCGAAGCAAAACTACGTGGAAGAGTTCTTCAATTTGTAAATTCGTTCTCATTCCTGCTGCGTGAAATACCAGCCCTAAAAAGGGTTGAGGTTGACAGACAATCCAAGAACTGTCAACTGTCGCAAGCTTTTTGTGAGCCCCGCGCCTTTCAAATTCTTGCAACGGAGTGGAAGGATGGACGGGAGTCTTCAGAAGTGAATAGCAAGCACCATTATTCCACTGTAGTGCTAGTAAGAAATCTGTTAGACCTACTTGTACAACCACTTCTATAAACAGAAGAGGCGAAAGAAGCTAGAAGACTAAATAGACCGGATAAAATATCCAAAAAAATTCTTCATGAATGCTCAAGTGAATTTCGGTTCCGCAAGCAAAAAGATCTACCTCTAAAGATACCAGCAAACGCATAGCGTTAATCTCGCCTGTGAAAGTGTCTCACTATGAAAGTACTTTTAAAAATAATTGACACCTCGAATGGCGCACAAGATGTGGCAACAAGCGGATTTCGATTTGACTCTATACACGAAACAGCACCACGTCCAAACACAGTCCATAGGGGAATATTGCATGAAGAAAACGGATACGTTGAATTCTCTTTGGAAATCACACTTTCGACCATTAAAATAATCTGAACTTGAGAGTCTGTGAAGGCTTATCAGCTACTGGCTTTTCAACAGGTGAACATTTTAGAAAGATCTAACCATTGTCATCAGTCGATAGGACAGATGCGGAATGGCGAGCACAATTTTCAGTTTGACGTGCGATTCCAAAGCCTGGAAGCATGTTTCGAGCTCAATAAGCATTTCGCGCGAGAGCAACGAAGCTGCCTGTCGTCCACTCCAGAGCTCATTGTTGTCGCCTAATTTGTTTTCCAACCACTTCACCAAATCCAAATCACGTAACTGCGCGCTTGGCATCAACATCCTAGTTGTCGAAAGTGCTTCGGTGACGTACCAATCTATAACTTATTGACGTGCATCAACTCTCTAAAAGTGAGCCATTCATGAACAAAGGTTATCATAGAACAACTAAAATACAACATCGCGTGCAGAATACGGCAGGCGATAGCTTCACAATAGTCCAAACGCGCTTCGACCAATTTTGCCCGATCAGATTCACTCCTTTCCTAAAAATCAGTGTTGGCGGCTGCGGTGGCGTTCACTAATAAACGTCAAAAATACTTCCACCAATGCACCGATTGCAATTCGAATCTAACTGGTCAACGTACACTATGCAACAAATTTCCAAGCGATATTTCCCATGTACGCAACAAGTTTTAACGAGTTCATAGTTGCAGTGGAATGATGCGGAAGAACTTAAGAAATTCTCGATAGAACAAACAAAAGTGCAACGAAATAAATATGAAACAAAATCTAGTCAGTTTTTGCTCGTGGAGGAATGGTTTCATATATGTGCTTAAAAGTAAATTTGACCGCTTCAGAATTAAAACGAATCGCACCCATATCCCCTCTGGACGACATTTAGAAACATCGGAAGCCAAACAGCTTAAGTACCGCCACAATAAGCAGTTATCACCAGTATAGACCGAAAGCAAGCTCATGCATAACAAACCTAGACGCCTATTGGCGGTTTCAAAACTGAACTGAAACAAATAGCAAGTGCTACATAAGCATTTCTGAAGCTGGAGATAGCCTACCTATGTTAAGCGCACAGATAAACATGCTGTTTCCTCTTGGCTAACTTATCTTTGAAGAAGGCCTCTTCCAACTGTCGAATGCGTCTGCTTCACGAACATACGAATATGATAAACGCATCCCAATTCAGATCCTAACTGGATCAAAGGTGGTTGCTTGACCGGGATTGGGTTCAACCACTTCCCATATGGCCATGCGTTTACGATTAGCGCCCAGCTTTGATTCAGACCACTATGAAACTTCGTATTATCTCGTCACTGGAAGGAGACTTTTTTTCACTGAAGGTCCACTCACATTAAGCTCATGCTTAGGAGATAAAAACCGTACTACTCCCTTCGGAGTGGGCACTTTTCTCGACATATTGTTGGGATTCACGATTTCTCCCTTCTCCTCTCCTGCCTTGGATGAAATCTTGGCTGTGATGCAGGGCTGCGTTTCCAAAACTCAGTTACGCCTATCAAAGTTACACCTATCAATGAGTGACCTTTTTCGTTGCAACCATCGCAAATCGCGTAGTGGAGACGCGATAACTATACGTGGGTACCATCCAAAAGAGCGCAAACCCACTAATCAAATAACGAAAACAAACCATACTGGTTCATTGAAAGCTTCGTCAGCATGTTCAGGGTTGCGAAAAGAAAAAATTCTCGTATCTGAAGTAGCCTACTGCCTTTGATGGTCAAACGCTAGACATTTCAGGGAAAATTTCTCGAGCTTTACGAAAGGATAGGGGAAAATCGTCACTTCCACCGGCAGGTGGAAGTACCTAGGAAAGTAGAGGAGGAAGGATACGCGAATGGCAGTGCTATTTTCAGACTGGAAATTAACTTAACCCCTTAGATCAGATAGGCCACTTTAGGTGCGCAAATCAGTAAATCATTTAAGAGCTCTACTGGGCTATGCGCAATAAGGTACTTCTTGTGCAACAGTTTCTCTCATTCCAACTCTTGTGCTTTAGGTTTGGGAATCCCATACAGATTCTACTGTTAGCTTGATAGCTGCGTATTTGGGCAACAGCTAAATCACCTCATTAATGACACTGCCTTTTTTCGGTTGGACAATACGGGTGGTTGTTACTACTTTCCCAAGATGTGTTGAAGGTTCGTTTTGTACCACATCGCCCCCCCCCCCCTTCTCTAATTCTTTCCTTGAGTTGCTTCTCGCCTGAAAATTCGAAACAACTCCCGAGTTTTAGGCGGAAGTGGTAAAAGTCAGAAACCATCACCTTCGTTGCATCAGATATGATTATATTCGTTTGACAAATAATCGAAGTCGTCAAACGCCTAACAACATTGTTTTATACACACTAAATGCACTACACGTCAACGATGTCTACAAAACTACAAACTCCACCGCAGACAGCACCGCCCCGAAACAACCATTCTATACACGAACGCTTCGCCAAATCGAACAAGCGGCAAACCCACAAGGAATTGTACGAAAACAAAAATGCCAAAATACGGCGATCCAGCGAACCATCCACGAGAAAGGACATTGGCAATCCACCAACTGAGTTCGGTGCGCTAGGTGCATAAAACGTTCAGCTATTAACGAAATCAGTGAAAAGCGAATATCACGATATTGAAAAAATAGCTGCGGAAACGTGCATTCACCAATTTGCATAACAAAACCAACAAAAAAGCATGAAATGTGCAAACGGTTGCATGTCGCTATGCGGGACTCGTCGAACGCCAATATGCAACACATTTGGACGATCGATTTGTCAAGATGTCACAAGCGTGATTTGAGGCTTACGCTGACATCCCAGATTACGAGACTACCGTGGAAGCTTGTCATCTGCAAACATATTCAATGATTTTGTGCTGAACATGAGACAGACCGAAAATGTGGAAGAAGAAACGCATTAGAGAGGAACTATGGGAGGAATCAAAGAATACAGCAATTCTCAGTATGTACAATACGTACCAAGAAGAAATCTATAAAACATGAAGTGCAATACAGAAACAGGAAATAGATGAAGTCAAGGAAATCATAAACGAAATGATATGACAGCAAACTACACTACAGTGTATACAGCAAATGGAAACGCAGGAATGATTTCCCGCAATTAAGTTTTATGAAAAGTCGGGAACACCAATTACGTAAACATCTTTGGGCTAATTCTCCTCCTTGTGGTGTGCTTTGCTTCTAATTCTTCTCTAGCGCATTTCTTCTTCCTCGTTTTCGCTGTTTCCCATGTTCAGCACAAAATACCAGTTTGTGGATGACCATCTTTCATGACAGCCTTGCAAGCTGCGACTTTAGCATAAGCCTTTTGAAACACACGAGTTATTACTGTCTCAGTCACAATAGTCCCTCGTATGTGATCAGTTCACAATGAGTTTGCCTAAGCTTCATAAGGACCATTTATTTGTAAATAACATAACCGCTTGCCAAATTGTTTTGCGTTCACAACATCACAGCCGTACGCCTCTCATCCCTTTCAAGAACGCACATCCGGCCCATGCAAACAGACGTGGTCTATGCTAACTTTGCCAAGGCCTTTGACTCAGTCACCCACCCGAAACTGCTGCTGAAGTTGGAAGCCCTTGGAATAGGTGGCCCCGTCCTAACATGATTGAAATGTTTTTTTTTACCCTAGGCGCAGTTTCAGAGTGAAAGTCGGGAATGCTTTGTCTTCTTTCCATTCTGTGCTCGGTGGGGTGTCGCAAAATGGCATTCTGGGGCCTCTTTTATTTCTGCTTTACAAAAGTGATCTCGCAAAGAACTTGATAAGTTGTTCTAAGCTTTATGCTGATGACGTAAAGATATGCAGAACTATTATTGAACCCCAGACCAATTACAGCGTGCTATGTTAGGACATGGTTTCATTGGAAAAGTGGTCACAACTATGACAACTCGATACATCCGCTGAGAAATGCTTTGTATTGCATTTAAATTTCTGGGCTAAATGCTCTCTGCTTTTATGTGGTCTTGATCTTCCTGCAAAGGAAGTGATGAGGGATCTAGGTGTATGTGGGTTACGACGTTGTTTGGCACAATTACTGGGTTGAAGTTTCGCGGAGGACTGCTCAAGTTGCAAAGTGTATTCTGCGTGCTGTGCAATACAGTTGCATAGAAAATTATGGGAAAGCCTTCGTTGCTTATTCTCGCCCCATCTTAAAATACTGTACTCATGTTTGGTCCGCGTCTGTGAAAAAGGATACTGAAGTGATTGAAAGTCCAACGGCGCTTTACTAAGACAGCTTTTATGAAAGCTTTTCGTGGACCCTTCCAGCCCAATTGTGAGCAGCGACTTCGCATTTTTGATTTTAAACCTTAATGGCATCGTAGAGCGCAGTTCGATTTATGTTCCAAGATCGTTAAAGGTTTCTTAGCAGTTTCGTTCGAGAGTATTTTCTCTTTTGCAAAGTTTGGATTGCGCTCTAAGCTTCACCCTCTGCGAATTAAAGGAAGACAACGAATCGAACTGATGTTCTCAATTCCTTTGCTTCTCGTATTGTTCGTATCTGGTATTCTTTACATGATGTGGTTGTGGCTGGTGACTTGTCGCGCTTTAAACGACGCCTGCAGCATTGCGATCTACCGGCAATATCCGCTGCCTGTCGGCTGTAATTATCAAATGTTCAGTTTTGCATTCCTACGTGATTCTGCTCCTTATGAACTCCGGTCTTAGCTTTCCTTAACCACTGTAAGTTTTTAAATGCATTGTTATGTGCAGTGTTTATACTTATACATGTACTGTTTCTCCCATGTATAGTTATTCTATTGGACGTGTGGCCTCATGCTTTCTTTCGTTGTAAATAAAGATGTTTATTATTATTGCACTGCGCATCCTGCACGAAGTCAAGTAATTGGCATCTCAGTCATTCGCACATCCATCTACGTTTCTAACGATTCTGCTTGCTGTTCATATTTTTCGTTTTTGTCTGCACCAACCTCAATTCAATGCCCGGTGCGAATCTGTTTACGAGAAGGGCGGGAAATGTCTTCCTTAGGAATCGAGTTCTGTGCTGGAATGCACCTTTGATGGTCTTTATGCCCAGTCTCTATCTCCTCTGCTGTGCCAGCACCAATTAAGTAACTACTTTAAACAATGTCTCATACGTCTTCCTGACCCCCCACCCCCAAATAAAGGTCGGATTGCCCACTCTTGTCGTACCAGACCCACAGACTGTTTGAAATACCTAAACACCGCTGTTGCGTTCAAGACTACGCATCACACTGGTACTGAAAAATAAAGAGCTAAATCTTGTGCAACCCTTTGCCGCTAGGGATGGAAACATGCGTAATACTCACCAACCCCCCACCCCCCCCCCCCCATTGTTGAGGCCATTGCATTTTGGGTCATCAAATGGCGGGGCTCAGGACTTGTGTTAAGTTGCTATGTGATTCTCGATGATCCCTTACCTACCACCATCAGCTGCATCAGTCGCACCGAGGGGAACAAAAAACGAGAGAGGAGGTGAATAATTGTCGTATTGTGCACTTAATCTCCAGCCTCCCCAAAAACACCAACCGCTCGTTCGATTTTTTCGTCCAAGACCCAGCTCAGTCTTGTGTCATCGGCGCTTTTTTGATCCTACATTATCTTTACCTGGAGGAGATCGCGGAAACGTCTGTGGACAAATTTGTCACCGATCACCAAACAATGGCCATTTTCGAGCCCAAGGCCAGAGTAAAAATAGTTGGCTGTAACATATGACATTAACCGTATGTTATCCTTACTGACTGTTCAAGAAGGAGTTTTTATAAATACAAATATTTGTTATCATAACGCTTCAACCCCCTTGCATCGCAGCAATTCACCTTTCCTCAATTACATGAAAACTAGTGCACACCGGTCGCTACTTTAGTCTCCGTTGGCAGGAACGAAGTTTTCTTCCACACAATCAATGCGCACGGCAGTGGTGGATGATCGCACATACGTGTTCTCTTATGTACTTTACCGGGAGAAAATTCGGTCTTTGCGGTCGAAGATTTCTTTGGCGTACTTGTTGTTCCTTTTGAACTATTGTGAGGTCGTTGTTGTTGTGGCACCTTCGGGTTTTCTCGAGATAGTTCTGCTATGAGGGGGGAAGGGGGAGTGGGGCGTATGTTTTAAATGTTTTTCAAACAGCACCTGATGTTTACGACTTTAGTATTGTCAAACATATTTGTTAGATTTAAAAACACCTGTGAAAGAAGGCTGAAAGGTGAGGCGGATAATTGGTTGTATTTATGTTTCACGGTTGAAATATGGGAACTGGTTCTAGCTGCAGAGATTTTTTTATCTACAATTATTGTTTTATCCGCCATACGTGCGTATTTCGAGTTTGGTTTTATTCCGGTCTCTGATTCATGTGGGAAGGGGGCGATCGTCCGACAGAAGCCGAAACCGATTTCGGCATAACCGAACTGGAAAGTTCTCTGATTGTTCTCCGTTTTTGAAGACAGTCACTAGTCATCTCAATATTGACGGCTGTTTTGACCCGTGATTCGATGCGGCGTGTAGCGCTTAACTTCAGATGCTTCGAACTCAATAGTAAAAAGCCGAATTCAGGGCGTTTTAGGGGGTTTTCTTTCACTTTGCTAGAGTAGACTCTGAGGGCCTGTATCGTTTAATTGCTCATATTTCGATGATTAAACTCACTAAAGTTAACTGGATTTGTAATGCATTTGGTGAAGCTTCGAATTCGAAAAATCCGTAGCGTATCTTTCTATCCTTCCACAGTACAGATCTTTCCAACTGATATGATTGCATCCGATTTGATTCCACCAGGTGCCATAGATTTGCATTCTGCAACTCCTCGTCCGCTCCAAGTCTGACGAAATTCACGGGACACGCTGGAATGTGGCTCAAGCCACAGCCACATCACAGTTGCCCACGTGGTCCTGGTGCTGTTGAGTGACAAATGTCGGAGAGGAGCTGGTGAGCAGGGGTGTCGAGAAAGGGATGTGGTTGAGTCAGCACCAAGCGTTGTCAGAGCACTGAAACGCGGAAAATGATGTTTTTTATATTTTTTAATGCATGCTTAAATGTGGTCGGATGTATTTATTCTCAGAAGTGTGAAGCGTTTTTTTCACATTTAGACGTCATGCACGAAGTGCGTATTGTGCCCTTATCTTTTGCTACCATCCCTTTTAGTGTTGCTTGCAAGCACGGAGCCGTTTAGACTTATTGTGCTTATAAAGTTCGGCTGATGTCTGTCTTCAAACACTCTGTGAATTTTTTTCAGAGCGTATTTTTCGAATCGCTGAATGGTGAGAAAAGGAGTGGTCTTTGAAAATAATTGGGACATTTCGAGGAACAATTTTTTACTTGAACGAATAAAATGGGAAAATTTAGCCCACTGCTCCAGTTTAGAAATATGAAAAATGCACTAAAACTCCGAGATCCTTCTTTCTGAACTTGATGGTTATTCTGTTTGTCAGATTCAGACAAAAGACGACTCTAATCCCTCATATTTATTTCAGTGAGATGTTAACATCGAAAGAGGTTTAGTCTCATGTGTGATCTCAGAGAATCCCATCAAAAGAGGGGATGGGGTGGGAGGGAGTGAAAAAGAGGCAGGTAGCCGTTGTTCAGTAAGGTATTTTTTGCTGAGACTTAGGTAAACTTAGGCTACGAAACCAGAGGTGACTGAAGCGGTGAATATCTGATTGCCTCGTTAAGACAATTTCTTTAACATGTGACAGGTTAAGACAGGTGTGAAGGGCGGCTCAGGTTGAATGAGGTTTTGGTTGCGGTCGAACAAACTGTTTAGACTAGAAACACTGTGTACACTTTCTGTAGCGTCCAGTGCTCAGAGAAGATACGTGAAAAGCAAAATGTATAGATGTCGTCAGTAAAAATATCCGTCGTAATGAATTTTTCGGAGAGAGCCTTTTGATCTTCTGCACTTTTGATTTTACGACACGTTTATGTCGTTGTGGTCTATGAAAAAATTTTACAATTTAAACGTCGAAGTTAGTAGCATAATTACAGGTTGGATGTCTGTTGTATCGGAAAACTCGAGTCGACGGACGTGTCAACGGAATACGCGCGCAGCGAGAAGCTTGCCGAGAGGGCGTGTTAGTTCGTCGGATGTTACAGCACCTTTCTTAGTGCCCCATTTCTCTGCAGCGGCTAGCGAGGTACGTTTATTGTAAAGTTTTGCACGCTTTTTAAAACGAGTAATTTCTGTTTTGTTACCTGAATATTCTGTGATGTTTTGAAAGTTGAACTCTCATATGATGGACAAAATGCGTACTGATGCGATCTGAAGCTTAGTTTCGTGGAGGTAAGAAAGGGCGGCGAATACCGTAGAGCCGTTCCTATTTGATAAGTTATAGTTGGCCACGCGATCATGTGCATTTAGGTGCTTGGTAAGGTGCATTTAGGTGCTTTCTAAATCATGTGATGCCCAGCGTTCCAATGCTTCGCAAGCATCAAAGGCATGAAACGTAAACACATTGTGCTCTCAATCCAATAACGTTTAGGTTTATCTGAGAGGAGGAATTAAAGGAGATATAGGAGGAACGGGCAAGAATAGACGCTGAGAGGAAACAATAAAGGCCCTGAATGTATTAAAAAGAAACACCGAGAAAATGGCCGTGCATTCACCAAAAAGAAAGTGGAGACCTCTGCGTGCGATCAAAAACTATACGAATAGTTATGGTCCGCGTACCTCCCTGTTTTTATTCACTGTTTTTAGATATCCTCAGGTTTCACCATTTGACGAATTTTGAGCTTATGATAATTTATTTCAATGGCTTTGTAAATGCCTCTTTTAGCCAGATCGTTGAAAAAGTGCATGACTTCGACTGCTGCTGATAACCCTAATTTTTTTCGACCCTTCGTTGCGCTATCGGAAGATCAATGTAAAACACATGCTAGCTCCTCAGCACTCTAAAATGTCCTGTTAATCGAGTGTTGAATGAAGGACCTTAATGGCATCAGCATGCGCTTCTTACTGAATATAGCTTTTTTTGGCACAAGGCTGGACCTGAAAAGCTCTTTCCCCCCACTTTGTGATGTTTTTGCTATGACTGTAAGCCGAAAGCTCCGTTGCCCATGTCAGTGCTGGTACCATGTCGCCATTGCGTTCAAAACTGGCTGATTTCTCGTACAACGTAACTGATATAATTTGTGCATTTACTCGTGCGCATTTCAGTGGTGATCTTTAAGAGTTATTTTTCACGGTAGGTGCTGGAGTGGATGCGATTGTTATTATGATGTTTAAGGGCGTAAAGGCCAGTTGCGATGAAGATAACTGGGCTGAAAATACCACCGTTATTACCGGCAACACAAGTGAGCATTCGTACAGCGGTGCTGCGGATCGTGCGTTTACGGTTCCTGTCGGTCGGGTGGTGGCGCGTAGATGCTCTCGTCTACTCTGGCTGTCAAGTGCGCTCTTTATTTCATTGCTTTCGATTATTTCTTCACCGTCTATGGCACTACTACCATTTATTCTGAGGCATACTGCTTTCGACTGGCCTGAGGTCGGTTTTTCATTGTTTTTGCATGTTGAGCAGTGTTTTCATGTACGAGACATGGTACTCTTAAGCATTTGGTACAGGCAACTATAAACTAGCCTGGACAAACCAGCTGCAGCACAGTACAGGACTGTGGGTATTGATAAAAGCTGAGCTGCAGTGTTGGATATCCCCACTTCTAATAGTACAACGACAAAATGCACAACCACCTCAAAATGTGGTGCTTTGAACACACCAATAACAGTTGTTGGTGGAGGAGGGTTATTAGCTTAACACGGCTATGGCCTGTTGAGGCGGAAAAAGAAGGGGGTTATGGTTATTGAAGCCTTTTGGCTGAACCGAAAGCATTTTTAGCAATGTAGCGGATTTTTCTGGTTTTTTCCTTTAGTGAGAAATATATGGAATTATCGCCACACTCGTGCCTTTAATGCTCAGCTTTTTCATCTGCCTTGTTATTATCTGCAAAAGAAAATTTTTTCATATCTTCATAATTTTTACGCACGTTGTCATTACGAGATTACAGGTGTGATGATATCAGAAATTGACATTTGATTGCAAAAAAGTTTATTCACTTCTCTTATTAATGCGCGAACAAGTTTTTTTTCTTTTGATTGATGACGGTTTCACTTAGTGGAATGTGTTAAAGGAATGCAAGAATTGCAGGTGGTTTGCTTGGCGGACTGCCAAGGGTTGTTGTTGAATATGACGATGAAGACGTTGCTGTTGATGGCAGCCCTATGGGCGATGTATTTCCGGCGCGCGGCTGGTGATATGCCACGTTTATTCGTGCAACGAGTGGCACTAATGTTTTGCGTTGTTTTCATACTGTTCGCATTTTGGCTGTTTTATGTGGTTCGTGTCGTATTCGAACACCAGAATGATTATCGCGTGGTTGTCACGTACGCGCTATCATTGCTAGATGCACTGCTCTATTTCCACTATATTTCGGTTATCATACTTGAACTTCGTACTCTAAGGCCTGAATACATCGTAAGCGTGGTACGTGATCCAGATGGCGAATCACGTACATTCACTGTCGGCCAGATGAGTATTCAACAGGCAGCTGTGCACATATTACGCACATATGCGGCAACGTTCCCATCTTATAATCCCTATCTTGACAAATCGGGTGGAGGCCTATCGAGATTCCGTTCAAGTATGTCTTTCCTCATATAATTCTGTCGCTGCCGTCGATGTTATAGAGTATGAGAAGGAAATTCGGTCATTAAAAAATTTTGTGCGTATCACCTAAATCCTTATATGCAGTTGATACTTTCTCTTAGTGGTTCGTTCATAGCGAAAACATGACTTTTCGATTGTTTTGCGTTTCAAATTATCATTGAGCGCTGATTCAATCACCTGCTCTCCAGTTGCACATTTCCTCTTCACATGTAATGAATCCATTTTTAAAGGTTTCGAAGAAGGTGGGAAGGGAGAGCAAGAGACGACAACCTCTCAGTAAACCGCTTCCCTCCCTTCTTTATCGGATACAGAGGACCTGAGCTGTTTTTATACGTTCCAAACGTTATACGTTGTCACAGCTTGTTAGAATTTGAGAAGATAACAGCACTGCTTTTACTTATGTTAACTATAACCCTCTTCACTTAAAACGTTGGGAAGTATGTAACCTTGAAGAGTTTCATTCGAATTAATGCAACAGAATAATTTTTGAGTGCACTTCGTTTAGAACAGATTAAATCTATGAAGCGCAGCTACGGTTGGATGAGAGGTGTGATGTTCAAAGAGCATCTAATCGTAAATTGGTTCTAAAAAGGAACAATAAAAATTCATTGATGAACTTAAATTTCTAATGTGTTTTTGTTTATAGCGACTAGACTTTCTCCTACATGAACGGTTGTCGTTAGAGCTGACAATCTTCTGTCATTTCCACTGATTTTCTTCTTTTTCTTCTTCAACTAACTACACTGTCTATCACTCCATACTGTCTGAAATTTTAAGTGATGTCGTCCCCCCCCCCCCCCCCTCCCATCCGTTTCATTCTGGTCATGCCGTTTTTTGGTCGCGTTCTTGGCAGGAAACTGCGGAAATATCATTTTTCTCCAAATGTTACTAGGTATGAGCATCAAAACGCTTCTAAGCTTTTCTATGCTAAGAAAACACTAGCTATTTTTCGAGTGGCTTGAGCAAAATGTTTTTTTTTCGTTGGAGATAATGGGATTTTTGAATTTCTTGGCACCTGATCGTTGAAACGAGATGTTAAGACGAGGTTTGTCGTATTTAAGTGATCTGGGAATTTTTAAGCGAGGTATTGCAGATGTAGCAAATTAGATTGTAGTGGAGTTGAGTTACAGGTGTGTCGCAAGTTCCCGCAGGTTTCAAGATGTATGACATCGAAGGGCTCGGCAATGAATGCACGATATCAGAGGCAAACGCGCGTGCTCTTATGGAAGCAGCCGCGAAGCGTCGTGTCGGTGGTCATAATGAGCGATTCCACGAGATGATGGAGTGGGAACGGCGCCTTCAAAAGCGCAAGTATCGTCTGATTAGTACCACCGAGGATGCCTTCTCTGGAGTGCAAAGCGTCGCGGCTACTAGCCCGCAAAATCAGGTTCATTTTCTGTCATTGATGCACTCCGCAATCAGTAGCTTTTTTTAATGAAAGTTTTCATAAAGGTTCTCGTTCGCATTTTTCCAAGCATTTCAATAGAATTCCAGTGGCATAGGCTCAGCAATTACTGCGTCCTTCTGAACAGTGTCCAGGAAAGTCACATCGAGATACTGGACGCAAAATCTTGACATTAGATGCCCTCTATTTGTCTAGCTTCGGCGTTGATTTCAATTACAAGCAACAAGGAGATGTTGGCGATGAGATGGGAATTTTTGCTACAGACTGCTATAAATCTCTTTCGGCAGAATGTACTCTCTTTGGTTTTTTCATGTTTTCGGCGCTGTAATGTTTTCAAAACCGGTTCCTGCCTCAGGAGGGCATTTCATTCACAAGTTTATGCTAAATGTTGTGACCTTTGCACAGTGAACCTCCGCAGACATAGTCGATGAAGTAACGCTAGAAGGCGAATAAGGATTCTCAGAGAAGGCAGCCCAAAGTATATCTAACACAAAGTCTGACTTTGTGAAGGCTGCAAGTCAGCAACATTTCACTGGCATTCCACGAGACGAGGAGAACGTAGCAGCAAGCGCACTGCGCTGTAATCAGCTGGCCACTTATATACTTTTCAACTTTGCACTATTTTCAAGAAATTAGTACAGTGATAAATGAGAAGGTATTACAGTATCGATATGAGAACCAGACAGAAATTGGCATAAGGCACAGATATGGTCTCAACACTAACCACATTGTTTGCGCAGGATCCCGTTTTTGGGGAAGATCGTAGAGTTCTTTCTAGAAGTTATTCAATAGAAGTGTTTGCAGACGCTAAGTGAGCCTATGGAGGCGGTTGGAGCGGCACAAGCGGTTTTCGCAGTGATCGCACGTCCTCTGAACAAGTACTTGAAACTCACCAGACAACAGCCACGTCATTCGGCTGACCAAGTGGTTGCCCATTTGACGCGCTGCCTATCGCTGCGCTTTTCAGCTGCAACATTTCTGCAAAGGTTCTTCTCGCCCAAATTTCCCTTTCCGGCAAGTTTTTCACTGAAAATTTGTGATCTGCGTCCCCTTTCGGTCACAAATGATTCATCTTACGATCACAATTACAGTTGCTGTTCAATCTCTCCCTCAGTTGCTCAATTTTTGCTGTTTTTTCTAACATTTGGCATTCCGATAAAACAATTCTTTTCTTGTCGTTTAATGAAATCACTTTCATTTTGAGTAGCGGTATGATAGCGTCACTGTTCACTCAAGAAGAGCGGCTTGAATGGATAGTGAAAGGCTCGACCGTTAGCCCGCGAACCTGTGCAAGTCGGCTTATTGCTGTTGGGATTAGCGGATCCAACTAAAGGCACCAACCAACGAACTAATATTGCGAAATGGTACAGCGAATGAAGTTGTCGAGGAGTTTTGATCAATATTGTGATAGCCGAATTTTCATGCACGACTTCAATAAAATAAAATGGCGGTGGTTCCAGAGGCAGCCAGTTTTGTTTATTTGCGTACAAAGAACTGTCAGTGCATATCTTAAAAATATTGGTAGCTCAAATTGCGTTAAATGCTCACAGCATTGTGTATACCCATTATGAATGAAGCATGTATGGGGTTGCAATTGCTAAAGGTCAGTTTTGGCGTTTCGGCCTCGTAAGGCCGTAGTAGGAATACGTAGAATTCACCGGATGAGTGGGTTTCATTTGAAGGATCGCGTTGAGGAGGCGAAATGGTCGATAATCTGCAACAAGCAGGCGTCGGCAGCTTTACGTCATGGTACAGTTTTCGTGCTACGGTGTCATCAGAAAGACGAAGATGCCGGTGTGCAGCTGTTATGTTCGTTTCATTCACTGCCTTTCTTCAATCTTACGGAGCAGCAATCATCCACCTCAAAATTCGCACTCAGGATCACCCCTGAATCGACAGTATGACTTCTCAGCAATGCTTTAATCTGTTGGTCGTCCACAGTATTCTTCACTAAAACAGGAAATCCTGGCGGGTAGTGATCTAATAAGAAAAGAAAAATGGAGGCTAAGCGATTCATTCCGAAAGTAAGAATTTGAGGTGGCACCATAGGTCGTACTTCGGCCACAGTGCACCTCGTGTGATCATTTAAATGTTGAGATGCTTGTTGTGGCGTTGTGCTACTGTCGCGATATACCGTATCCCCGGAAGTAGGTATTGTAGCTGATTTAATCATGATGATTTTTCAGCTGCCGCCTTTTTTGGGGAGGGGAGGGGGAAGGGAAGGAGGGAGATTTGCAGGAGGATTGGGCATTGTTGTTTCTTTGTACTTTATTTATACCAACAGTTGTTCGTGTGACCAATCTGTTTATTTATAAGAACACGCCTTGTTGAAGAATCTCTTGAAACCTTGTTCAACTTAAAGCTTTTTTTCTTTTGATGATGATCTAGTGAACTACTGAGTATTTGTATAGGACATTATTCGCTTTATATGTTTATTTTGTTCAATTTATTTCGATGTTTTTTGTGTCGAGGCGCTTTTGTAATATTCGCTTATGATATTTTGATCGTTTTCCTTCATGTCGCAAAAGAAACAAATGAAGTCGACTAGAACCTTAAGAAAACCCAAAGGTGAAGAAATAAAAGGGCAGAAATGGAATCCGTGAGAGAAGCAAGGCGTTATATGTTGACGGTGTATAAGTATCACTACATTGAGGGATTCACAAGGGTCGATTGAGTGAGGTGGTTTCCAATGGGGAAGCGGTGCAATGAGGCAATTTCCCTACTATTAGTTCTTAATGCTTCACCGCCAAGTGATAACTTATCTAATTGCTGAGTGATATTGGTTTGTTTATGTTGGGTTCTTTGAATCATTCAAACAGGGCTCAGAAATTCTGACTTCCAAGACCTGGTCAAAGCTAGTCTGAGTCTTAAACCCGAAGCGACCGAGGTAAGTCGAACATTTTTAATTTTAGCAAAGATGACGTAAAATTTTTCCAGGTTGAAATAGAAAAGCTTTAAAACTTTCGTTCAAGTTAATTGAAGCTAGCGGCCAAATTTCACGGAGGATTTGCAGACTTATTCAAGATATAATTTTGGAATGGGTATGGCGATGGCAGTTGCCCATTATGAGGCTTTGTTGTTATGTTTTAAATTATCAACTACTCAAGCTGAAATAATCGTGCTATTGTTTGACTTGCAGTGGGGAGCGTCTATCTGTAGCGCAGATATCTCTGTGTCGAAACTGAATTGTTGTGGTGCATTTTGTAAACTGTTTAGCTGTTCTGTTTTCGGATAACCTTTATTGACTCGTTAAGTGACATTCAAATGCTACGTATGCCTTCTGTGGTCGCCCCATGCAAGTCTCGACGAGCACTTATCTTTCGGTAATACTATAGACTAGCGCACACTAAGAGCTGATGTTGCTTTCAAATTGGGGGGAAGAGGGGGAGGTAAACGGGGGAGGAACGCTTGCAGAGGTATTTATCTTTTAGCGTAATTAGTTTTGATTCGTTATATATCTACCTCGATGAGTTTTGCGCAGGCCGCACTCCAAGTTTAGAGCATTAATGCTGATTTGTTGCCACACGAGTTTATTGTATGGAAGGATGGAGGAGGGTTTACTGCTGTATAGTTTCTTATATACGCATGTGAATGCATGAGATTTTCCAGGCGGGTGAGATGATTGCGCCGTCGTTTTGAAAGATTGATAAGAGGCTTTAGAACTTTTTACAATAATGGAGCGATTTTGACTGGTCGTCAGATTCCGCCTATTGCCCGAAGCAAAGTTCCTGTGCGTTTTCCTATGAGACGTATGCAGCAAAATCCGGCTGTGATTCCAAAACGTTTCCGTCCAAAACCAAGAGGACTGGGTGGATTCTGTTTCCTTAAGCAATCGGTACGTAATTTCTATTTTAGGTTCCTCAGATCTGATATTGTATCTCATAATGATTCAGTTGTGCCTGTTGCTTTTAAACGCTTGTTAATATGTTTACTATTACCAATGTTGAAGCCGGATGTATTTTGTGCCTCGCACTTCCTCTTTTTGTTCCAACTCAACCAGTTTCGCCGTTACTTTATTAAAATTCAAAAGTCGCTTAACACACAACACATGTTTGTGGGGCGTCATAACGGCCAAGCTGATTGGGACTGCATTCTGCAGGCCATTTTCTTCAGGTGCATTTTCCTTGTCTCTCTCATCCCACCCTACATCACACCTTCGAAAATTGTCTGATACTCACACTGTTAATATTTCTCTCACAGCGATATCTTTACTGTTGCAGAATGTTTGTTTTGTCGCATGTAACTCGGCACAATTTTACTGCTCTGTGCCACACCTTACTCTTACGTTTCACTTAATTTCAATGCTCTCCTTTGTGTAGTGTCGTCTTCAAAATTACAATTTCTTCCCAGTATTGATTAACTCCTGCATGCTACGAGCTGTAAAGCAAATCGTTTCCGGAGTTTGGTGAACAAGCTTGCCTTCAGGATGCGGAGTTATCTTGGTCGAAGTAGATCATTGGCACTGTACGTTTTTTCCAAATCCTTTGATCATCGAACATATATCGCAGACATTTTATAGTTCTTCTTCGAATATTTTCTAAAATACCTCACGTTGTTATTATTTGTTTACTTGTTGATTTATTCTTATGTCCCAAAACAGGAAAACATGCCAAGACGGTTTAGGTGAGTAGAAACTTGATATATAAGAGCATCAGTGGTGTACAGATTGAAACGATCCAAGTGCAGTCTAAAAGCTGAGGGGGTGGAGGTGTCAGCGATATCGACGATAAGCAGATTCCAGACTTGTGTAATGCGAGACTGGAAACTGTGCAGTTCTAACTGCGACATTTTTTGACGAACGTTGACTACGGGGAGTAGCATAGTGAAACGTTTCTGACAGCGGGATATCAGAAAAGCCGAACACAATTTTATAACAAAAAATCAAATCAAAATTATGGCCGCAAAGTTCCAACGTTTCTAGGTTGAAGGCTTAGCGTGGTGACGTAACTAGGCTGATGTGGATCACGAGAAATTCTACGAAAGCAATGCGGATGAAGCGCTTCTGCACATCCCATAGCAACAACCTGATATCAGGAACCAAAGCAGGAGACTGCACAGAATTTCAGTATTCTAAAATGGGCCGTCAGTATGCAATGAAGGCACTTCTGTAATGCTCGTGACATCTGTGTTGTAAAGCATGGTAAATACAGTTTGCAATTTTCGACTTTTCAGCAACAGTGGAACACTCCAGTGTAATTTGGAGTCGATTGTAATATCAAGGTCACGAACAACATCTATGGTAGAAAGAACATCAAGTTGTGCGTGTGCGTACACACACACACACACGCACACACACACAGACACACACACACACGCACACACACACACGCACGCACACACACACAGACACACACAGACACACGCACACACACGCACACACACACNNGCACACACCCTAGTGACCTTCCATGTCTACACATGTTGGAGACAAGCGAGTTTCTTAGACGTTGTCAACAGTAGCGGAGTTTTCGAGCCCTCTTCGCATTTTTTCGACCAGCTCCTAGTCGCATGTCGCCTTGTAAATTGGCATTCTATAAGAACTAGTTCATCTGCGTTATCTTATGAGCTTCTCATCTCCATTTGTCGAAGGCACGATTGTCTCACAGCCGTAAAAAGTTTGATAGCAAGCGTTGC
Organism: Toxascaris leonina; assembly: GCA_022844705.1. Classification (NCBI taxonomy): domain Eukaryota; kingdom Metazoa; phylum Nematoda; class Chromadorea; order Rhabditida; family Ascarididae; genus Toxascaris; species Toxascaris leonina. The sequence goes on from JAARMF010000047.1 coordinate 27,746, forward strand.
TTACTTTTTTCTTTTAGCATTTACAAGACAAATGCTCCTAGACTTTTCCATAAACCAATCTGCGAGACAACACAAAGCTTTCTGAGGGAACATTTATATTCATTCTGTAGAACACAGTTTGATCGACGCCCCTGTTTGCCACCTTGAATAGTTTCAGCACTGAATCGTTGATCGGCGATCTGAACGGCACTATTCAAGCATTGGATGGTCGCATGGTCCTGCTGCTGGATGGCTTTTGAAGTGGCGTGCCGAAACTTTTGCGCAGTAGCGGCCATATATCGGTCCTTGATTGCTATTCCAGTGGTGATGTGAGCGCCGCTCGATGGCCTTGTTGAAAAGCAGTGAAACCCGAGCCTGCTTCCAACATACCATTTGCACCTTGTTGTGATCTGAGGTCTAAATCGCTTCTCTTCTGCAGATGCTGATGTTTGCTAGATCTAACTGTCATAAGATGAGAGCACATTATGACATGTAAATCACTGGGCGTTGCATGCGTTCACTATATGAAAGTAACAAGTCTCGGTGAGGGTTTGTTTCGAAAGTGGATGACGTGCAATCGCTACGTCTAAACGAGAAGGCTACACTGTGGTTCAGCGCTTTATACTGTTAGAAGTTTCGGATGTAGTTTTTTGCCTTTCGGCTAATGCTCATAAGAAAAAATAAGATGCAGAGGGCCGCTCACCCGCAGATTAAGCCCTTCTTGATGGTCACATCAGAGTTTACACGCGCAATGATGAGTAGGCTGGAAGCAGCAGTGGTAGGATAACGCGACTAACGATAATTGTGTTCAACTAAGTGCATATATTTATTTGCACACCCGTCTTTCCTGACGCATGGTGATGCATTTAGATATGAAATTCCAGCCCATTACTCATTCGCTTTTAAACTTTCGGAATTACTGCAGATTTTATGTTTCACTGGAGTAAAAAGATTGCCTGAAGTTGTGAAAGCTCAGTGGTTAACTTATTCTTCTTTGACTTGTAAAAGACGTTATAAATTTGCATTCCCCAACCAAGCAGCAGATTCCACCCCCCCCCCCCCCCCCCCCCCCCCATTAAAACCAACGTCCAAACCATTCTTGTCGTACATCGACGATCAATTCGGGTCTAAGTCCTATGTTACTTTGACTGAATGGATTCTAGGGTTGAACTGGAATCGTAAAGCAAAATGAAACTCATCGCCGTTGAGCTTCAAAGCATGAGCTCAAATAATTACCGAAGGTTAGGAACATACGAAATCAAGCCTCAGATATGAATCTTACAGACCGCGAAATAATTGCGCAGCACTGGTTCTGAAACATCGTCACGATGCTTGCAATATTTCCATATCCATCGCGACTAAAATTTGTCAGCACCACACGTTTGCGTTCAGTTCTCATTGGCCAGAATAGCCGTTGTGATTCCTGATAGCCGTCCCTTGTTATATGATGTTCAATTTCTTATATAAAACTTTTTATGTTACTGAGCACCCAGTCGTTTTTATTACAATCAAAGCTGTTGTTAGCGGGTATGTCAACAACCTTCAGACCTGAATTATAGTTGTTTTGGTCGTTGAGTACAACTGCACCTGAAATTTGCTGCCAAGATGGAATTTGGACGCCCATCGTGTTTTACATACCTATATTTTGAACCGTGCCTATCCTTAATTGATCTAAATCGTCGTCTTTCTTCCGTAGAGAAGAAGCTGATGGACAGCTGTGTTAGACCCTCATGAATCGCAGATTCACTCTGAGCTATTCGTCACCTGTATTAGAAAGCAATTGTGTGCATATTTTCCGCTCGAAAGACCAACGATGCATAAAAATGTCATTGCAAAAATAGATACGCCGTGAATCTTCCTAATATTTCTACACTGCTTCGCTTCACTACTTCCTCAGTGAAGCTTGGAGTGATTCCACAGCCATTAGAAGCATGAGTTAAAGGCGAAAACGCGATGTTAGCGATTTATCTCTTCAGTGATCTTACCGCGATATGGTGCAATGCGCATGGTTGTTTCGGCGTCAGCATTGCTTAGCGATGTTTGCCACGCAGCATCTTCACTGTTTACGGTGGGGATGTCTCAGTACGAGTTCAATAAGAGCGAAACAGATGTAGGAAAATATGGGAATCGCGCTGCTCTATCATGATGAAAGTCAGTCGCCGCATGGCTATTAAAGATAATAAGTGGAGAAGATATTACAGGGCTCTACGGAAGGATGAGGAATTGCTGAAGTAACCTGGTAAAGTACTCGCCATTGGTAAGAAGCACTGCTTCTTTACGTTGGAGTGATGATATGTATTACACATTATACAGTCAGAGAATATCGGCTATCCAAATGAAGACCGTGCTATAAGAAGCTGAGGGAGGACTATAATTACTAGGTTTCACGACATCTGCAGTAGTGTATGAAAAGGGATATATGTTGCGTATGGGTGGATGGTGCACCTGTGTGAAGCTACGCAACGAGTTGCGTGTGGTCCACAGAGCGTTTTGTGCATGTCAGATGATGCACAATATCAGCAAAAAAACGGCCGACGCTGTGGCACGCGTGGGTTTCTGAGTGAGAAGGAGCCAGAGAGCTCATGATTGGAGATTGTTTCATCGCAACGCTTGCTTTACGCCCTTCTGCGGTCAGAACGAATATCTATTCGTTCAAAACGATCACCTCATAACGTGTGGTTCTCTCACCTATTCTGAATGGTTCTTTAGCTGTGTGTAAAATTGTTTCCATAAGATGTCAAAGGTAATAATTAATACAGATAGGCATGTAATACGAGAATATAACGGCATAATACTGAGAAATTTCAAGTTACTAGGGGTCCACCTTGGAGATACAATTTTAAGTATAATTTCTATCTGGCAAGCATAAAGCACAGTGTTATCTCGTATGTAGCCATGCTATTCAACATTTTCGAATGCTCTTTTTCAAACTTTTGAGAAGGAAGCTCCCCGAAATCCCATCTCTCGTCGCAAAATTGGAGATAGGTGTTGTATGGACAGATCATCGTTATTATGCAGTTTTTATGCGTGCATATATATATATATATATATATATATATATATATATATATCACTGATTGAACTCATTCCTTGAGATCCTAGGGAATTTGATCACTGAAGCAAAAAGTCATTGAAGTGGAAGGTTCGCTCATTTGCAAGGTAGTGTACGCGTGCTTTAAAGCAGCTCAATGATGGTCCTTCTGCATCTTGAATGCGCAATTCCACGACTCATGGTTTCGTCGGTTTGTCGGAGAAAAGCATTCAATAGTACTGCAACTTATCATCAGAACACTATTGTTACGTCTGGTTTTCAAGCAAGCATATACGCATCGGATGATTTATCGCGGTATTTTCCGGGATTAATATTCGTTAATTTTCTTTTTATATATTTTGCGTAGAATTTCCTGGAAAAAAACCCGGTCGAGAAGGGGTCTCTTTCCTTAAGTCCATATCGAAACAATTTTGCCTAAACCTCTGGTGAGCGGAATCTCTCGCATTATGCCTTCACCACTATGCAACTTCAAATCTGTGGAACTTTTCATGAACTGGAAAGGCAACGCAGAAGCTATAGAACTCTTCTCAAATGGAATATTGAGGAAAGCATAGGGTGGAAACTTGTTCAACCTGCGCTGTTATGAGGTTCTTGCAAGGCAAACAAGTTATACATATGAATAAGCGTTCTGATTGTGAAGTAGGTCATAAAAGTTGATGTAACAGACAAGGGTAGCGTTTTAAAATCATCCTAGCTTTTGGTCTGTTTACATGCATGAGAAGTCATTAATACATCAGAGGTATGCATATTTATGCAAATTTTGTTGTGCAGTCGATCAGCTGTGACAAAAAATTTGCTCAAAAATTTATACATGCAGATTTTCTAATAGCTGCGCGGTTGATCGTTGGCTGAGCTGCATGAAGTACACATCGTGCATGCCTCTTTAGGGCGCTTTACTTTTTACGATCTACTTCGCCAGACAAGTGGTCACATCTACTTTCAACAAGTGAAAAAAAAGGTATGCTGTGCTCTTTCCTATTTTAAACCTAGGTACAAAAATTATCACCACATACAACATCCGATTAGGAGATTTATTTATGGTCTTCGTAAGTACCATATTTCTTCAGGTTCAGGTTGTTTTACTCAGTTGAATAGCAATTATAATCAAAAGTGCACTTTGATCTCATTGCAACTTCCTGCAAAGGAAAGTTTGTAGAGAACTATGTATCACCAGTTCCTTAAAAATCATATGTTTTCATTACCTAACAAATTAAACGGTGTGGCGAGGAATAAACGCACCCTCTCTCCCTGCCCCCTCCGAAAAAAGTTTTCTTCAAGAAGGTGCAAAATTTATCGGGTAAACTGATATGCGAGCAAAATTTGAAGTAGCAAATTTTGTATTCACGTCGCTCATTACTTTAGGCAGCTTGTTATTTTCTCGAGAATCGTTGGATATTTTCATCTTTCCTGATGAAAAAGGTTTGAAAAAGTGGGAAAAGGCGCTAGCAATTGGTGGCATTTGATGAATCGTGAGCAAAATGAAGAATGCTGCTGAACGTAAAGCTGAGGCAACCTTGTACTCATCAATAGCAACTAGTGAATAAACTTTTAATTCGTTCATTGTCGCTGTTGCACAAAAAACGGAACTTTCACAGAGGGGTGTCTTTCGAACTACAGTAATTCTTATTTCATCCGAGACCTTCAGCCTATCTCGCCGAGGTATATAACGTCTGCAGTACTCCAAAACGCGTATATATTCAAGAGAAAAATAGGAGGCAGATGCGCGCATTCAAGGGAACTTGATGCAAAGAGGGGGATGCACCGTTCACTTAACGAACCTCTAGCCGCTCTATGCTAACGTTCTGTTGCACCTCACATTTACCTTTCCACGCAACTGGTGGTTAATTGATTCTAGAGGAAATATATAAAAGATTAAGTAGCATTTTTTGCAGTTTTGCGACACCAATTTTTTGCAGAGTTATTGACAACAACTCAATGCTTCCACCTATTGCGACAATTTTAGCCCCACCAACTCCATATTCGATTGCCCGACCACTACAGTATCCACTTTCGATTCGTGACCAGCACGATCCGGATGTTGTATGGATACATCCTTGTCCTTCAAAATGCTTCCCCGTTCATCATGCTGCATGTCGTCAAATCATCCATATAATCGAACAAATGCAACTTCGTCTTCCGCATTATCCTGTTGAAGAAGAGTCGATTCACATACGTCGCCAATCACAGCATCTAATAAATTTAAATTCGGGCCTTTACAGCGATCCACTCGCAGGATCGGATTTAATTTTTACACCATCACAAGCGGCTGGATATCAAATCATCGCGATAGAACCATCACAACTATTTCAACACATTACACTAACACCAGTTTTTCATGAAAAAATTGATAGACGCTATATGCAAATGGAACGACCAATTCCTAGTCAGTTCGATAGCAATCAATGTGCCCCTCTTCGGATGCCGCATTACTGCGAGCATTGCAATAATTTGGGAGGTATGAATTCCGTCTACGATTGCAAAAAAGCAAGTCTTTGTAGAACATTGATTTCATCATATCTGGCGCTACCTTCTATATTTCGTGATGGATTTCGCTAAAGGAAATATTTTTAACAAGTGCCAAGAAGGCTGCCTAGATGGAAGACGTCAGCTTGTCCTGTGAATCTTGTGTCACGTTTTGTTATCCATAAATCCCGTTGAAAGGTGGCTAAGATGCGCACAATGTTTATTAAATTCTATGAATTTGGTCAATAATATTGTCTCCTGATGAACTTTTGTTATAAAAAGTTTTCACGATGCGACGAATTTCCGCATAATTCGTGAACTATTTAAACGGTATGAGAAATCACTGCAACGTTTTACCAGCATATTGGATTCCTGAAAAGTCCGCAGACAATTTTAGAATTCAGAGACGGTTTGAAAGTCGCGTTGAGATTTCACTGGTAATTTTAAACTACTCAAAGAGTTCTATTAAGCAAACGTAGAAGGCAAAAATACATGCAAAAGGAAAACAGAACAAAACCGTTCAAGCTGAACGTTTAATTATAACAGTGAGAGACGAGCGCGAGCCTCAAAACGAGTTCGAGAAGTGACTTTCAGGTTTCCCATCATTCACTTATTTTTACTACTTCAGCTATTAATCAATATATTCGGTCATAGTTGTTGTATCAACCAGCTGAAAAGAATCATCATTTCTGCAGCATGCATAATGCATCTGGAATCTTTTAATCAACATTTTGCATTTAGACGGATAACTGCTGCAGTGAAATGTTTTCAGGATGCGCTGTTCCTAAAGTATGATCAAATAAAGGATTAGAAGAGTGAAATTTCTACCTTTTCTCATTGGGAAAAACAATATCACTAGAGCCTTCAGTTGTTGGATTACTGAGCGAATGAAATAGCGTCGTGGAAATTTCGCTTCATCTTGGAGGTTTTTTCCCACTTTCGCGGACAATCCTTGAAACAGCTGGCAAAAACGAACTGACTGAACAATGATTAGAGAATTATTTAAACAATGGATGAACGAAGTTATGAATTTAGGCAGCTGGAAATCAGTGTCTGCCTCATCCACAAGCTTGGGCGCTCAAATATCATTTCAAATCTTGGAAGGTGACCTTCTGCGCATATAGCGCAGCCGTCATGACGCTGGGCTAATTCCGTTCAATTTCTTTCCGTCGTTTCAATGATCTTTGCTTTCATTTTAAAAAAGTTGACCTCTATCGTCTAGGGGCCAACCCTCAACCACTCCCTCGACGCTTAACTGTTCTACCACTGAGCTACCGCAGAAGGTTCAGGCTGCCGTCGTTTTCTGTTTTTGTCAGTTCTAGTGCGCACATAACGCAATACTTCTGATCAGCTTGTAACGCCGCAATAGCAGGTTTGAACTGCCGCGATATAGTGATCTCTCATAATGTCTATTAGGACTTACAAACACTTATAAGGCTTCAACATGTCTATTTTGAAATGTAAACCATGTTTTCTGAACTTCAAGTATGGAATGAAATCATGAGAGAGAGGTTTCCCATGGATGATGGAAAACGGTATCATTGTCATCAACGTTTTATTCTGTGACATAGTCGAAGGAAAAAAAATGCAAGAAGAAAGTGTTTTAAGACGTTATTACAACTAGGCAAACCTACTTGAAACTTCTTCAAGTTACTTTGACTCCACTCCGTTTATAATTCGCGTTTTATACAACGCTTCTGCAGTTGAATAAAGTTTTCGATATTCTTGGGAGTGGGATAAAAGTGCATCTAGAAAGTTGACAAAATACATGTTTTGTAGAGAGTTTTTTCAGGGACTGTTATGGAGAAGAGTCACAGCGATAATATAGAGAAATTGTCAACCATTAACGATGAACCACCGAAATCTCGGCAACGAAAAAGCCTGGAAATGTAAGTGTTTAAGTTCTTCGAATAATTTGAGGTACATTAGGAGAAAATCTTTGTTATCAGTCTCTTTACCGAATATTGCAACCATAATGCACACAGCAACTAATCCCTCAATGACAGTTCTAGGTCTGTTTATGTCATTACAACTTTTCAGTTAGATCACACGTACTCCCTTCCACAAAAATTTGATACTGTTATGACTTGTACCCGCTCATGTTCCCGACTCCTCATCCTCCTTTATTTTGTAGCAACGCCAAGTGAATTATGAATCCTCATTCGATTATGATTCTCTCAACTGCCAACTATTACAAACCTCAACTGCTTTTTGGTCGAATTAGAACACACAGCTGATTCGGTTTGAATGATTTCGTAAGCACCTGAGTTTAACTTTTTTTAAGTCGGCAAAAAAAAACTCGCGAAGGAAAAGAAATTGAAAAATCAAAAATCATTGCCCCGATTAAACGTCCTGTTGAAAACTAGGAAAATTTACTCCTTTTCCTGTGAGAGACTTCATTCGATCATACACCTGCTTGTTCCCCAAATCCCTGGAAGGCCTATAAGCTTTTAGACTTAACCATTTTTAGGTGCCTAGGTATAGTAACATTCCATTACATCATAAAGTAACTGAAGCCGTATCCCACCAGTTTGTACAACTGAAAAGTATGTAACAGCTAGTATCACCCGATTATGTTATTGTGATGGTATAGTTGCATGAAAAGAAAACCTCGGCAAGATGCCGAGCAAAAGGCTGCTAACTGCAATCGTTCGCTTCTCCCAGCGGATAATCGCCTTATAGAGACATTGAGCTTTCCTGTGAACGACACAGGTTAATATATTCCATTCACAGTAAACATCTGAGCAAAGGATAATTGCAGAAATTCGAACTATTGTGCATATCTAGCAAATCCACTTCGAAATTAAAATTATGTCATCAGATAAGATTTTTCTGCTCTTCTCTCAAGAACTATTTCGTCTTAGTGACGTCGCTACTAATTTATCAGGTTGGCGCTCCACCATCCAGGCAGTATTCCTGTGCAATACGACGATGATGTAACAGTGATCGAAGTCTGATTCAACCATTACTTTAACTAAGTGTATGAAGCCGCGCTTTGGATGCGGTCGATGCGCTGTATGATGCAGGAGTGTTATAGCAAGCGATTATCTCAAGGCTTCGATAGAAATCCGTAGTGTGAACAGCACAAGCAACGGCACTTGCCATCTCCTAACCCTTCCTTTCCTTTCTTCATTCTCGAGTGCAGCTTTTTATTGAATGCCGTTGGCATTGAATGGAACCGTAAACTCTCCTATCTTTTTAGTGAATGGTCTTGGACGGTACATATGCTTGAACTGTTGAATAGGTGTTGACTTAAAAGAAATGATAAAGACTTTCCAATTGCTACTAGCAGTTGTATGCGTATTGCACGGTCTCCATTTGTTTTGCAACAACACAGTGCCTCATTTTCTAGTGCAGCTCATTACGTTCTTTCGATAATATCGTTTCACGTTTAAAGCGGTCTTTCTTGATGAAGCTGTACAGCAGCCATGCCCTTCCACGTTTTTGAATAATTGAGTTCATCTATTCAGTCTTTTGAGAAAGTGAGGCAAGCAGTCATCTGCAGACCTCGATATTTCGTTGCAGAAAGACTGCAAAAGAGCGCATTAAACTTTATGAACTTATTTTGATGCTCATATCGACATGGATACGGAGGACCTGCTTCCACATGAGTGCAGTTTACAAACGATATTGACGAATGCTGATTTAAATTTCTCCGGCAACTTTCTGAAAACAAAACCTAAAATAAAAAAGACTTCCAACACCCGCTCTCTATTATTGATAGCATCCCTTAGAATCCTTGAAGAGGGAGGACAGTTACAACATTGACAGAGCAAATAAATGATGCTCGCCAACACCCATCAACAACCTCTCTGCACGTAAGATGACACCATAGCAACCTCGCTAACAACTTTGCCACCACTACTTACATTTTGCATGGTTCTCGCAAGGGGTCTACGAGCCCCGGACATCCACGAGAGCATTCTCATAAACAGAAACATTTCACAATACAGTAGCCAGCACCGGCAGCCCAGCAGCATTTGTCGCCGAAATGCGTAGTGGTAGATAATGACCGAGCTGCCTATCTTGCGTAGAACTTAAATCTTTTTCTTAAAAACTATTGTACAACAGGAATCGCATTGCTCTAGTTAGAGAACTTCTGAAACGGTTGATTTTAATCCAAAGGCTTCAAACCCGTCACACATACAGCCGACTTTTGTTAAATTTCACAGTCATGGTTCGAGACAGTATGAAAATATCGTGCCTTACGAACACTTTCGATAGAGTCTCTTGGTGATGGGTGGGTAACAGGCCTATTAAACACTCCGATCCAAAACCCGGCTGTGGAATAGATCAAGACTATCACATGCAAGCTTTAGACTAATATAGTCGACTAGCCCACTCACAGTTTTTAGCTGCTTACGTCGACATCGAAGCGTTGTCCTCACACCTCACTCGCCATCCAAGCCGAACGGGTCGCTTTCGATGTTTCACACTAATAAAAAATTCGTCAGATATATGCGAGGGAAGCAATGACGCCAAGTTTCGAAATTCGCCGCCATTATCTTCACGTCCTACAGAAATCAGTGTAGCAAATTGGCGCGCGAAAAGGTGATTGTTGGCGGGCAGTGGTTAGCCAATAGGATGCTGCCATGTCATCATCATCCCAAACGCCGCGATCCTGGTAGGTTACGTATTGCTCATTTGCACTTAATTCCACCCTGTGGTCGGCTGCTTACACCTCTTGCGTTCAGTTGCGTCGTGCGGGTTTGTGGGCTTGGTTTACATGCGGCCAAAAATTTGATATGTCAGTGCGGGGTTTTCTTCATGTGTTGCATGTTCCGGGTAATGGTCGTTCAGAAAGTTCGCTTCTTTCTATGCCCGTTTGCGAATTTTCGCACGAACTGCGGTTGACCGGCAGCCAGGCGAAAGGACGGGCTTTTCAATGATTTCTGCTGCTCACAATTGCCGAAAGTAATTTTTTTAAAGAGCTGCTGAATTATGAATTCCATGTCATCGAAGTTCGTCAGTAACACTTCATATCTTACTACTGGTTTGTCTTTCGAAGTTGCTGAGAATGATGTCATTTATCGAGTGTCATCCATTGTTCATCGTTATTGAGGTGTTATCTTTGCCACAAGTTTTTTTACTCCGCTGATTGCGTTGTTTGATTGCTTTTATCATTTTATTGTCTCAGTGTTACCACCACAGTAAAGAGGATTTCGTTCATTCTAAGGTTTGCTTCGGGACTTCTGAGAGGGTTTTACGACAATATAGAACAGGAGGTGGAAAAATATTTAGTATTAGCCAAACTACGACAAGTGTTGAATGCGGAAACTTGGATGCTCATCAGTATGTTTTTGGGGAAGAGGTGGAGTCGTGTAGCTAGGGGGGGGGGGGGGGGGGGGGGG